>JAJPUD010025511.1:0-17485 GCA_023553655.1 Myrmecobius fasciatus | reverse complement strand
ATTGTGTCTATAATTTGCTCTTTCACCCATTCATTTTTCAGGATTAGATTATTTAATTTCCAAATAACTTGTGGTCTATTTTCTCCTGGCCTTATAGTACACGTGAGTTTTATTGCATCATGATCTGAGAAGAATGCATTTACTATTTCTGCTTTTCTGCATTTGATTTTGAGGTTTTTATGCCCTAACACATGATCAATTTTTGTATAAGTTCCATGAACCCCTGAGAAAAAAGTATACTCCCTTCTATCACCATTCAATTTCCTCCAGAGATCTATCATACCTAACTTTTCTAGCCTTTTGTTAATCTCCCTCACTTCTTTCTTATTGATTTTGTGATTTGATTTATCTAATTCTGAGAGAGCAAGGTTGAGATCCCCCACTAGTATAGTATTACTGTCTATTTCTCCTTGCATCTCTGTTAGTTTCTCCTCTAGGAATTTGGATGCTATACCACTTGGTGCATATATGTTAAGTATTGATACTACTTCATTGTCTATGGTACCCTTTAGTAAAATATAGTTTCCTTCCTTATCTCTTTTAATTAGATCTATTTTTGTTTTTACTTGATCCAAGATAAGGATTGCTACCCCTGCCTTTCTTTGTTCACCTGAGGCATAGAAGATTCTGCTCCAGCCCTTTACCTTCACTCTGTATGTATCTCTATGCTTTAGATGTGTTTCTTGTAAACAACATATTGTAGGATTCGGGCTTTTAATCCAGTCTGCTACCCGCTTCTGTTTTATGGGAGAGTTCATCCCATTCACATTCACAGTTAAAATGACTATATCTGTATTCCCTGCCATCTTATTTACCCAGAGTTATGATTTTCTCTTCCCTTTCCTCTCTCTACCTTCCCCCCTCCCCAGTACTTTGCTCTTGATGACCACCTCCCACCAATAATCCTCTTCCCTTTAGAGTCCCTCCCTCCCCTTTATACCTTTCCCCTAATCCTTCTATTAGTTTATCCCTTTCCTTTTCTCCCCTCCCTCCCACCTTCCCACCAGGAGGGTCAGGCCTTTCTTTGAAGCCAAATGTGTGTGATATACTCTCTTAGAGTCCAATCTAATGAGAGTAAAGTTTACACAATACTCAGCGCCCTCCCTTCCTTCCCTCAATTATATTAGATCTTCTATGTCTCTTTATGAGATTTTGCCTTATTTTGCCTCCTTTATTTTTACTTTATTTTGCCTCCTTTTCCTCCTCCCCCCTTTTTCTTTTTCAGTATGGTATCCCTTCCACCTCTATTTGCTTTTCCATTATTATCAAAGAAAAATCAAATTATACTGCCATTCTTTAAGGATACCTATAGTTGAAATATAGTTCTCAAGAGTTTTCCTTTTTACCTTTTTATGCTTCTCTTGAGTTCTCTATTTGGAGGTCAAATTTTTTGTTCAGATCTGTTCTTTTCATTAGAAATAGATGAAATTCTCCTGTATCATTCAATGACCATCTTCTTCCCTGGAAGATGATGCTCATTCTAGCTGGATAACTTATTCTTGGCTGTAATCCAAGTTCTTTTGCCTTTTGGAATATCTGATTCCAGGCCCTTCAATCCTTTAAAGTGGAAGCTGACAGATCCTGTGTAATTCCAATTACAGTTCCTTGGTATTTGAACCGTTTCTTTCTAGCTTCTTGCAATATCTTTTCCTTGGTGCGATAGTCCTGAAATTTGGCCACGATATTCCTTGGGGTTTTAATTTTGGGGTCTCTTTCTGGAGGTGATCGGTGATTTCTTTCAATCTCAATTTTGTGTTCTGATTCTAAAACATCAGGGCAATTCTCTTTCATGATTTCCTGGAAGATAGCATCCAGGTTCTTTTTTTCATCGTGGCTTTCAGGGAGTCCGATAATCCTTAAATTGTCTGTCCTGGATCTGTTTTCCAAGTCAGTTGTTCTTCCTAGGAGATATTTCATGTTTTCTTCTATTTTTTCATTTTTTTGCTTTTGTTTGACTGATTCTTGAAGTCTTATTGAGTCATTTACTTCTATTTGTTCAATTTTAATTTTTAAAGTATTATTTCCTTCAGTTATCTTTTTTAGCTCCTTTTGTAGCTGGCCAGTTGAATTTCTTGATTCAATGCATTCTTTTTCCATTTTGCCAGTTTTATTTTTCAGTGAATTGTTGTCTTTTTTCCAATTCACCAATTTTGTTTTTCAGTGAATTGTTGTCTTTTTCCAATTCACCCATTTTGTTTTTCAGTTCACCATTTTTATTTTCCAGTGAATTGGTGATTTTTTCCAATTCACCAATTTTGTTTTTCAGTGAACTGTTTTCTTTTTCCAATTCACCAGTCCTATTTTCCAGTTTTTGATATTTCTGTTGCACTGATCTCAATTTATTTCCCCATTCTTCTTCTAGCTCTCTTTTGAGATTCTTAATGTAATCTTCCAGGTAAGCCTTCTGAAAGGGAGACCAACTTAAGTCTGCCTTTGTGGCTTCATCTGGGATTGTTTTCATAATGTCAGGATCTGGAGACTGTTCTATTTTTTTCTCTGTAAAAGCTTTCTATGGTGAGAGCTCTCTTCTGCTTCTTGCTCATGATTTAAAGTTGGGATATCGGTCCCCAGCAGAAAATACTGCAACAATTTGTATTTGTCCTGGGGCAGTTTGCCGAGTTGACTTCCGGTCTGAGGCTGGTCGGGCTAGATTCGCACTAGGACCACGTTTTCAGCTGCTCTCGATCCACCCTTTACCAAAGGCAGATCTGCCAAAGCACCTGCCCGCAAGCAGAGCAAAGTGGCCCAGGTGTCTCCCAGGGGCTTCCTGGGTGCCTAAAATCCGCCCCTCTATCGCAGCCCTGACTTCCGCCCCGGCTGGAGTCTGATCGTGACCAGCGGCCGATTTCCTTTGAGGCTAACCTTCTCTTGAGTTCTTTCAAGGTAGATTTTTGATAGAAGTGCATTGTAGTCCAAATGTTTGGTGGAGCCCTCACTCCAAAACCAGTTCGAAGGCTCACTTTGTCTGGGTCTGAGGGAAGATCTCAGGAGTTCACAGAGAAAGATGTCTGCAGTTCGCCATCTTGGCTCTGCCCCTGAGATAACATTTTTTAAAAATGCTTTGAACAGTGCTTGGCACACAGCAGTTACTATATAAATGCTTAATCCCATCCCTCCTTCAGCTAGTAATGATTGATATTCTATGATTCAGATATATAGATAAATACTCCAACCCCTGATGAGTGCTATATATGTGTGTATATACATATGCACACGTGCATATACATCTACATATATAGTGAGTTCTTTTCTAACTTAATTTTTAAAAATTTATTTTATTTTTAATTTCTAGCACAAAACAAGCATTCCACAACAGTGCAATAAAAAGATGACTGTGGGGCAATTAGGTGGTGCAGTGGACAGAGCTCCAGCCTTGAAGTCAAGAGGACCTGAGTTCAAATTTGGCCTCAGACACGTAGCACTTCCTAGATGTGTGACCCTGGGCAAATCACTTAACCCCAATTGACTCAGGGAAAAAAGATGATGGTACAAGAAATTGCAAATCTAGCACATACATCTTGCTGTTCCCTCCAAATAGACAGCAAAGTTATGTAAATTTCATTTTCCCTCCCTCAGCCCTATCCTAGAAATGACTAACATTAGACACAAATAAGTATATATTCATGCTTTTATTGATCAGTTCTTTTTCTAGGTTCAGATAGCATTTTTACTCACATGTCTTTTAATTTATTTATTTATAGTAATAAAAATAAATTGCTCAAAGTCATTTTTAAACTATATTGTTGTTATTGTATATAATGTTCTCTTCACTTCGCTATTTACTTTACTATTCATCGTTTTGTGCAAGTCTTTCCATGTCTTTCTAAGATAATTTAATTCATCATTTCCTATAGCATAATAGTATTCCATCTCAACCATACACCACAACTTGTCCAGCCATTTCCCAATCAATTGGGATTCCTGCAATTTCTAGTTCTTTGCCACCATAAAGAGAATTGCTATAAACATCCCATTCACATTTAAATTTTATAATTACTATTTGTAAATTTTCCTCAATCTTCACCACTTTCTTTCTCAGTCTCTCTTTTCACCCTGTCCCTGTTACCTTTTCTTTCCCCCTTACCCTTCCATCTCCCATTTCATACACCCCTCCAAAAGGCCTCTATCCCATCCCATTTCACAATCTCAATTCACTGGCTCCTCCAAAAAATCTCCTATCTTCTTCCTCCACTCTCCCAAGTCCCAATTTACATACTCCTCTAAAAGTCCCTTCCCTTCTTTTCCCTAGTTTTCTCATCTCTCTCTACATGTTTAGGAAACTTTTACATCCTTCTAGATGTACACATTTCCTCTTCAACCCAGATGAGAATAAATTTCGAGATTTCTAATCCTCCACCCTCAACTGCTTTGTCTGTATTAGCTCTGCCTTTCATGCCCCATTTTAAAAATATAATTGCTTCCTTTTACCTTTTCCTACTCAATTTTGTTTTTTATAATCACTTCATTATATAGAACTCAGGTTCAATCTTTCAAATTACTTTAGTAATGATTACAGTTTTAAGAATACTGATAACATTTTTAATACATATAAACAGTTTGATCTTAATTAGTGCCTTATAATTAGTCTTTGGAGTTTTTCTTATATTTCTTTTGGATGTTTTATGCCAGATTTTTCATTGAGTTCTGGTCTTTAAAAAAAAACAAAACTTGAAAGTCTTTCAGTTTGTTAAATGTCCAATCCTTCTCCTCCTCATTCAGAACTATATTCCACTTTGCTGGATAAGTTTTTCTTTGAATGCAACCTCATCTCATTTGTGCTTTGGCTTATAATTTCCAAGACTCATGGTCTTTTAGAGTAGAAGATGCTAGGACTTGAGAAATCCTGGCTGCATTTCTACATATATAAATTATTTTCCTTTTTATTGCTGCTTACAATATTTTCTCTTTAACCTGGGAATTTGAAAGTTAGCTAGGACATTCCTGTAAGTTTTCCTCCTGGAAAACATATACAATTCTTATAGTCAAAAGTGAATCTGCCTGTCAGTCATTCAGTCAATGAACATTTATTAAATGCTTATTATGTATTAAGCACTATGTTAAGCCCTACAGGTATAAAGAGGAAGACAGCAAGTGATTCGATAGATAGATAGATAGATAGATAGATAGATAGATAGACAGACAGACAGACAGATAGATAGATAGATAGATAGATAGATAGATAGATAGATAGATAGTTTAAAGGGAATAATCAATAGAGGGAAAGCACTGGAATTAAATAGGGATTCTGAAAGACTTCTTGAAGAAATTGGGATTTTTGCTGGGACTAGAAGATAGTCAGGGAAGATAAGAGGTAGAGACAAGGAAGGAAAGCATTTCAGGCATGTGAGCAATTAGTGAAAATAGTCACAATACTGGGGATGAAGTATGTTATTCAAAGAAAATCAAGGACACCAGTATCATTAGATCTAAAAGTGTGTTTTTAATGTGGGGGGGGAGGAGGGGAGGAGAAAGGTAGAAAGACTGGGAAGTTGAGAGATGGAGCGTATTTTGATCCATATTTAATCTTAATTGTTATCTCTCTGAATGTGGATGTTATTTTCCATTCCAAGTCTACTGGAATTGCCTTGAATGATCACATTGCTGAAAAGAGCCAAGTCCATAACAGTTGATCATCATATAATCTTGTTACTGTATACAATGTTCTCTTGGTTTTTGCTCTGGGTTCTCTTTCAGCTGTAACTCTATAATCCTATTTTTGGTACAGTTCTTTGTTTCTCTTTCTAATTAGTCCCTGTAACCCTGTAATGGGACAAGTTTCTTAACTTCCCAATTATAAATACCCTACAAAATCAAGAAGATAATAAGCAAGGAAAGGTATTTGCTTTTCATCTTATTTTAGGTCAAGAGATAATGATTTCATATGAATGTTCCTGTATCAGGCAGCACAATGAAAACAGCAGTGAAAATATGATCCAATACCTGTCATTAAAGACCCAGGAATGGAGAAACATATCATACATTCCCCAGTCCACTCTTACCTACTTCCAGAGATTTTTAAAGTTTTAATACTACTAGTACCACTATTATCTGAAATATATGTGCTATTTTCTACCTAAAACAATATTCTAAACCATTTAATAGAAAATGCAAGCATGTGACAGTGTCTCCTTGTTCAAACAGTCATTGGTTGGGTAATGGGAGAATTGAGTAGGCTTCCCAGAAAATTCACATCCCCACCTCCAACTCCCTCTGTTACTAATTCATTGCCTACAGGTTTGAAACAGTCAGTGGGTATGATCTCAGTACTACTAAAAAGGTAGAAGTTTCTCTGAAAGTTGATTCTTTTCTCCTCTTCATTTGAGTTGGAAAATATTTTCCTGTTTAAATCTGACTTCTATTCTTTTAATTCCAAACACATATTGTTTTTTTTTTTTTTTTTGGCGTAGATAGAAATCACGATCATAGTAAGAAGCAAAGCCAATATCATGAAGTTCTCAACTCTAGTAATCTCTCTATTACACTACACAGTAGAAAAATAACCTGCCCCTAATTTCAGAACACCTAGCAATTCCCAGAAGAAAGTCATCACTACCTCCACCCAATATAGGGAAAATTTCTAATCCAGTTTAAAGATTACTTAGCAAAATGAAGTTTCCATCTTGACATGATCAATTATAGATAGAAAGAGACTAAGCTAGGAAGTCACCACTGCAAATCAGCATTCTAAAGAAAAGTCTTCCATAGCTGAAAGACTTTCTTGTGCAATTGTAATTAGAGTTATGTATAAATTCAAATATCTCCAAACTCCTCTGTCATCCTTTTCTGTCCCCTACTTATATTGAAGGATATCAACTCAGTTAATGTTACTTCTCCCTTCCTCTCCCCTCCCCAAACCCCAAACACACCTTCATCTTATCTGAGTAGCTACAGTAAACATGGCAATGATAATAAGCATAGTAAGCTTGAAGTGAACAACACCTTCCTTACAAATTTCCTTTTGGGTACAAGGGATTGGAGGGGAAAGAGAACAGATTGTTCCTTCATTTTTAGTAATTTTTACCTATGCATCAAACTTGTCTTACTGACTTTGTCACCCTACTGGAAAAAGTTGAGTTGTCTTTCTTCAGAAACTATTCCAACATTTCAGGAGTCATTTCAATCACATTTCAATTCACTAATTCTAATCACTAATCTAATTATGAGAATTCAATATTTTGTAATAAATAGCTGTTTCAAATTTCTAAGTATGAATGATCTTCCTGAATGTATGTGTGTGTATGTATATGTGTATAATTTCCAATTTCCTCCTGTGAAATTAAAATTCTTTGAATTGTTTTCTAAATAATCCCTTAAAAAGCATTAATTTTCAGGTCATATCAGTCCTTGATGAATAATAATGTAAAAAGCAGGGAATATAATTTCTAAGCCTTTCATTATCACCTATTGCCTTTATGACCATTTTGTCTCAGTTTTTCCATATAGGCTGCATTGGATTGTAGGATCTCTCAGGTTTCTTCCAAATATAAATCCCATCTTCTATCATCTTCATTCTCTAGGGTAATAGAAATTGTAATTACATAAGTTCTGTATTTGTTTTTAAGAAACATTATATTTTTTACAATATTCTTGTGAACAAGGTATAAAGATATCATATGGACAATAAAGTAGTATAGATAATTGGTTCAGAGCAGGTTAATTAACAAGGCCCAAAGAGCATCAGTTAATGGAACCTGGAAGTGTGTCTTTTATAGAGTGTCACAGAGAATGATCTTTCCTTGGCTTTATTCTGTTCATATTTTTATCAACTACACAAATGGCATGTTTATCACATATGCAGATAGCACAAAACTAGGAAGAATATATAATATAACATATAAGAAAATTCAAAACGATAAACATCTGACTAAAGTGCAACAGTAATCCACAATGAATTAAATTTAGTATAGGTAAATGCAAAATCTTCCACTAAGTTCAAAAAATCAATTTCATAAATTAAGTTCTAGAAAGCTATTTGTATGGAAAAAGACTTAGGGGTTGGGGGCAGCTAGGTGGCGCAGTGGATAGAGCACCAGCCCTGAACTCAGGAGGACCTGAGTTCAAATCTGATCTCAGATACTTAACATGCCCTAGCTGTGTGACCCTGGGCAAGTTACTTAACCCCAATTGCCTCAGCAAAAAGCAAAAACAAAAAAACAAACAAACAAAAAAAACTTAGGGGTTGATTCGGTGTAAGTGAGCAGTGAGACATGGTACAAAAGATCTCCCAAATGATATTTATACACTGCTTCAAGTGTTGTATTCCTTCTGAAGTTACTCCTCAATGCATAGGTTTTAAGAAAATACCTATTACCTTAGAATTTAGGAGTATTTAAGAGTAATGGTATGGATAGGCCTTTACTGTGGCTCACAAGCCCCATCAGTGTGATTTCAAACAGCAATTAGCTAATAGATTGAATTAGCTCTTAACAGAAATGTTTAATAAGTTGACATAGCATGATAAGTAGCTACAAGGGAAAACAAAATCCCTCCTGAAGCCCAGGACACATTCTTCGACATATATACGTAACATTCAGGAGAATCATGGGCTCAAACTTAGAGTATAATCAGAGTGAGGCAAATGAATAGTAGACCTATGTCGTGAAGGTAACTCATAACTCTTGGGATTTTAGACCTAGAAAATCCTTTTTTTCTTTGTAGAGTCTTCATGAAATTTCCTCTGTTTGCACCTTCCAGTTGGATGAGTTGATCATCTGTCCTTTTGAAATCTCATTCCTTGATTCCATAACCTGTTTTCTTTTGGGAGATCAAATATTCCTTGAAATGGCTCCTGCTCTCAGGTAACTTTGATCTGTCTCTCTGTACCTTTCTTTCTTTGTGTCCTTCCCTTACCCAAGGAACACAGTAGATGAAACTTTTGACATCCAACCCACATAAGTTCTATCCAACATCCTATCTGATATGATTTTTTTATTAATACTTTTTATTTGCAAAGCATATGTATGGGTAATTCCTAAATATTAAGCCCTACAAAGCTTTCTGTTACAAATTTCCCCCCTACTTCCCACCCCTCCCCTAAATGGCAGGATATCCACTACATGATAATTATGTTAGAATATTTAAGAAATCGAATATATGTATAGTTATTGCCTCATAACATTTTTTCTGTAGGAGAAATCGTATCTACAAGAAATAATAATCCAATAAAGGAAATACAATGCGAGCAAACCTCAATAGAGAACATGAAAATGTTATGTTGTGGTGCACATTTCACATCCCTCTCTCTGGGTGTATATGGCTTTCTTCACTGAACAATTGGGATTGGTTTGAAGCATTTCATTGTTGAAGAGAGTCATGTCCATCAGAACTGATCCTCATATAGTATTGTTGTTGTCGTGTATAATGATCTCATGGTTCTGCTCATTTCA
Organism: Myrmecobius fasciatus; assembly: GCA_023553655.1. Classification (NCBI taxonomy): domain Eukaryota; kingdom Metazoa; phylum Chordata; class Mammalia; order Dasyuromorphia; family Myrmecobiidae; genus Myrmecobius; species Myrmecobius fasciatus. The sequence continues at coordinate 8,099 of JAJPUD010025511.1, read as the reverse complement.
CTCAGCATCAGTTCATGCAAGTCTCTCCAGGCCTCTCTGAAATCGTCCTGCTGGTCGTTTCTCACAGAGCAATAATAATCCATAACATTCATATACCATAATTTATTCAGCCATTCTCCAATTGATGGGCATCCATTCAGTTTCCACTTTCTAGCCACTACAAAAAGAGCTGCCACAAACATTCTTGCACATGTGGGGCCCTTTCCTTCTTTTATGATTTCTTTAGGATATAAGCCCAATAGAAACACTGCTGGGTCAGTTTGATAACTTTTTGAGCATAGCTCCAAATTGCTCTCCAGAATGGTTGGATCCGTTCACAGCTCCACCAACAATGCATCAGTGTCCCAGCCTTCCCACATTCCCTCCAAAACCTGTCATTATCCTTTCCTGTCATTTTAGCTAATCTGACAGGGGTGTAGTGGTACCTCAGAGTTGTCTTAATTTGCATTTCTCTGATCAATAGTGATTTGGAGCAATTTTTCATATGACTATAAATAGTTTTAATTTCATCATCTGAAAATTGTCTGTTCATATCCTTTGACCATTTATCTATTGGAGAGTGGCTTGAATTCTTATAAATATGAGACAATTCTCTATATATCTTAGAGATGAGATCTTTATCAGAACCCTTAAATGTAAAGATGATTTCCTAATTTGATGCTTCCCTCCTAATCTTGTCTGCATTAGTTTTGTTTGTACAGAAACTTTTTAACTTAATATAGTCAAAATTATCCATCTGGTGTTCAATTAGGAGTTCCAAGTCTTCTTTGGACATAAATTTGTTCCATCTCCACAGGTCTGAGAGATAAACTATATTACGTTCCTCTAACTTGCTTACAAAGTCCCTCTTTATATCTAGATCATGAACCCATTTAGATCTTACCTTGGTGTGTGGTGTTAGGTGTGGGTCCAGCCTTAACTTCTTCCACACTAGTTTCCAATTTTCCCAGCAGTTTTTGCCGAATAGTGAGTACTTATCCCAAAAGCTGGGGTCTTTGGGTTTATCAAACATGAAATTGCTAACGTTATTACCTAGCTTGTCCTGATATCCTATCCTATGCCACTGATCGACTGCTGTATTTCTCAGCCAGTGCCAAATGGTTTTGATGACCGCTGCTTTGTAATATAGTTTTATATCTCGTACAGCAAGGCCACCTTCATCTGTCTTTTTTTTTCATTAATTCCCTTGAAATTCTTGACCTTTTGTTCTTCCAAATGAACTTTGCTACTATTTTTTCTAGATCTGTAAAATAGTTTCTTGGGAATTTGATTGGTATGGCACTAAATAAGTAAATTAGTTTGGGTAGTATTGTCATTTTTATTATATTCACTCTGCCTACCCATGAGCACTTAATGTTTTTTGAATTGACTAAGTCTGACTTTATTTGTGTGGAAAGTGTTTTGTACTTTAGTTCATATAGTTTCTGACATTTTCTTGGCAGATAGATTCCCAAATATTTTATGCTATCATCCATTATTCTGAATGGAATTTCTTTTTCTATCTCTTGCTGCTGAACTTTGTTGGTAATATATAAAAATGCTGATGATTTATGTGGATTTATTTTGAATCCTGCAACTTTACTAAAGTTGTGAATTGTTTCTAGTAGTTTTTTAGTTGAGTCTCCAGGGTTCTCTAAGTATACCATAATGTCATCTGCAAAGAGTGATAGTTTGGTTTCTTCATTACCTACTCTAATTACTTTTATCTCTTTTTCTTCTCTTATTGACAAAGCTAACATTTCTAATACAATATTAAATAGTAATGGTGACCGTGGGCAGCCTTGTTTCACTCCTGATCTTATTGGGAATGGTTCTAGTTTGTCTCCATTACATATGATGCTTGCTGATGGTTTTAAGTAGATGCTACTAATCATTTTAAGGAAAAGCCCATTTATTCCTATACTCTCTAGTGTTTTTAATAGGAATAGGTGTTGGATTTTATCGAATGCTTTTTCTGCATATCTGATATGATTTACACAAAATGTCACAGCAAATGCCTGTACTAATTAAGCTCAACAAATGTTTATCAAACTTTAATATATGCAAAGCCTTGTTCTAGACAAAGTCAGAAACCAAGAGATCCCTGACCTCAAAGATCTTACATTTTAAAAAGAACACAAAATGTTTCGGTATAAGGGCAATCTAAGATGTAGAAAAAACAGCATACCTACAAAGTAGATATTATTTGAGCTGAGTTTTGAACAAAGGTAAAGATTTTGAGATGTAGTGAAAAGGAGAGAATGTATTCTAAGATTTATGTAAACACTGGAAAAGGAAACACAGAAATTATCTGAAGAAAACTCCTTCTAAATAGATTAAGTGAAATAGAAAAAGCATATAACTTCTTTTAAAATAGATTTCATAAAAAGAAAGAGGAAAATCAAATTGTTAGTCTCAAAAATGAAAAGGAATAACTGTCCACCAAGGAATAGGAAATTAGAGCAATAATTAGGAGTTATTTTGCCCAACTTAATGCCAACAAATTTGATAATCTAAAAGAAATGGAGGAATATATACAAAAATATAGATTGCCCAGATTAACAGAAGAGGAAATAAATTATTTAAATAGCCCTATTTCAGAAAAAGAAATAGAACAAGCTATTAATCAACTCCCTAAGAAAAAATCTCCAGGACCAGATGGATTTACATGTGAATTTTACCAAACATTCAAAGAACAATTAATCCCAATACTATATAAACTATTTGAAAAAATAGGGAAAGAAGGTGTACTACCAAATTCCTTTTATGACACAGATATGGTGCTGATAACTGAACCAGGTAGGGAGAAAACTGAGAAAGAAAATTATCGACCCATTTCCCTAATGAATATTGATGCAAAAATTTTAAATAAGATATTAGCAACAAGATTACAGAAAGTCATCCCCAGGATAATACACCATGACCAAGTAGGATTTATACCAGGAATGCAGGGCTGGTTCAATATTAGGAAAACACTTAGCATAATCAATTATATTAATAACCAAATTAATAAAAACCAGATGATTATCTCAATAGATGCAGAAAGAGCCTTTGATAAAATCCAACACCCATTCCTACTAAAAACACTGGAGAGTATAGGAATAAATGGGCTTTTTTAAAAAAATGATTAGTAGTATCTACTTAACACCTTCAGCAAGCATCATATGTAATGGGGACAAATTAGAACCATTCCCAATAAGATCAGGAGTGAAACAAGGCTGCCCACTGTCACCATTATTATTTAATATTGTCTTAGAAATGTTAGCTTTGGCAGTAAGAGAAGAAAAAGAGATTAAAGGAATTAGAGTAGGTAATGAGGAAACCAAATTATCACTCTTTGCAGATGACATGATGATATACGTGGAGAACACTAAAGACTCAACTAAAAAACTACTAGAAACAATGCACAACTTTAGCAAAGTTGCAGGATACAAAATAAATCCACATAAATCATCAGCATTTTTATATATTACCAATAAAGTTCTGCAGCAAGAGATACAAAAAGAAATTCCATTCAAAATAACTGTTGATAGTATAAAATATTTGGGAATTTATCTGCCAAGGGAAAGTCAGGAACTATATGAACTAAACTACAAAACACTTTCCACACAAATAAAATCAGACCTAGTCAATTGGAAAAACTTAAAATGCTCATGGGTAGGCCAACAGAATATAATAAAAATGACAATACTACCCAAACTAATTTACTTATTTAGTGCCATACCAATCAAACTCCCAAGGAAATATCTTACAGATCTAGAAAAAATAATAGCAAAGTTCATTTGGAAAAACAAAAGGTCAAAGATTTCAAGGGGATTAATGAAAAAAAGGCAGATGAATGTGGCCTTGCTGTACCCAATCTAAAACTATATTATAAAGCAGTGGTCATCAAAACCATTTGGTACTGGCTAAGAAATAGACTAGTCGATCAGTGGAATAGATCACAAGACAAACTAGGCAAAGACTATAGAAATTTAGTCTTTCATAAACCCAAAGACCCCAGCTTTTGGGATAAGTACTCATTATTTGACAAAAACTGCTGGGAAAATTGGAAACTAGTGTGGAAGAAATTAGGGCTTGACCCACATCTAACACCACATACCAAGATAAGCTCTAAATGGGTTCATGATCTGGATAGAAAGAGTGATACTATAAGTAAATTAGAGGAACGTAATATAGTTTACCTCTCAGACCAATGGAGATGGAATAAATTTGTGTCCAAAGAAGAACTGGAACTCTTAATTGAAAACCAGATAGATAACTTTTACTATATTAAGTTAAAAAGTTTTTGTATAAACAAAACCAATGCAGTCAAGATTAGGAGGGAAGCAATAAATTGGGAAATCATCTTTACATTTAAGGGTTCTGATAAAGGTCTCATCTCTAAAATATATAGAGAATTGTCTCATATTTATAAAAATTCAAGCCATTCTCCAATCAATAAATGGTCAAAGGATATGAACAGACAATTTTCAGAGGATGAAATTAAAACTATTTCTAGTCATGTGAAAAGGAGCTCCAAATCACTATTGATCAGAGAAATGCATATCAAGACAACCCTGATTTACCACTACACACCTGTCAGATTGGCTAAAATGATAAGAAAAGTTAATGATGAATGTTAGAGGGGATGTGGGAGGGCTGGGACACTGATGCATTGTTGGTGGAGCTGTGAAGGGATATAGCCATTCTGGAGAGCAATTTGGAGCTATGTTCAAAAAGTTTTCAAACTGTGCATACCCTTTGACCCAGCAGCATTTCTATTGGGCTTATATCCCAAAGAAATCATAAAGGAAGGAAAGGGCCCCACATGTGCAAGAATGTTTGTGGCAGCCCTTTTTGTAATGGCTAGAAACTGGAAATTGAATAGATGCCTTTCAATTGGAGAATGGCTGAATAAATTATGGTATATGAATATTATGGAATATTATTGTTCTGTAAGAAATGACTAGCAGGACGGTTTCAGAGAGGCTTGGAGAGACTTTTATGAACTGATGCTGAGTGAAATGAGCAAAACCAGGAGATCATTATACATGGCAACAACAATACTATATGACAATCAATTCTGATGGACATGGCTCTCTTCAACAATGAAATGTTTCAAACCACCTCCAATTGTTCACTGAAGAAAGCCATATACACCCAGAGAGAGGGATGTGAAATGCGGACCACAACATTACATTCTCATACTCCTTGAATGATGTTTGCTTACATTGTGTTTCCTTTATCTGATATATCTTTTGTGTAGATAAGATTTTTCTTGCACAACAATGATAAGTTTGGAAATATGTATACATATATTCGATTTGCCAGTATTTTAACATAATTAACATGCAGTGGATATCCTGCCATCTAGGGGAGGGGTGGGGAGTTGGGGGGAAAATTTGCAACAGAAAGCTATGTAAATGTTAATGTTGAAGAATTCCCCACACATATGTTATGCAAATAAAATTTTAAAAAATTAAAAAATACATACATATATAAAAAATAAAAATAAAAAAGTAAGGGGAAGAGAAAGATAAGATCTCGTGAAATAACACTTTGAATTTATTTTATGCTAAGTGAATTTATTTTATATCTGGAGAGTGTGGATATATGAATATGTGTATGTATGTGTATGTCTACATACACATTTAAATATACATCTATCTATCTGTTTATCTATACTTTGATACCTGCTTTTCAATATATATGGTATTTTTGATCTCTTATATTTTATTTTGTGCATATCTGGGGGTGTACTCAGCTTCATTCATAAAAATTATCTGTCACTTGATTTTAGAAAATTGATGGCAGTTGATTCAGTGATATTAAACTTTTTTAGGTTCCTTTCTTTGCCAGGTCTTGAAAATAGTCATACTACAAATTATTTATTATTATATTAAAAGAAAACAATGTGTTATAATAGTTTGAAGATTAGCTTAAAATTAGGAAAATATGGGTTCAAGCCCTGCTAGTCACTTACACCTCTACATATTCCCAGGCACTTCTTTAAGAATACAAGATACAGATAAGCTATGACTATGCATCAATAACTCAATAACATTTACTAAATGTCTCATTGCTAGGCACTGTACTAAATTCTAGGAATGCAGAAAAAGGCAAAAGACAGTCCCTACTTTGAAGAGTTACACTCTATTGAGGAAGACAATTATGTACAAACAAGATGTATGCAAGATAAATTGGATATCATCAAATCAGAATTTGTACACCATGGCATTCCTTAAATTTAAGAAATCATCAGTCTATGTCAAAAATTTTTTTAAAGATGTCAACTTTATTTTATTCAAATGTATTTACCACATAATATTGCACTTATTTGCCACATTATCTTGAGTTATACTATCAAACTAGGAAATAAAATTCTACAAATAAATAATTTTTATTAAAAATTGTCCATTTAGGAGTCAAGATGGCGGAGTGAAAATGTGACTCTCTGCGTTTCCTCCAATATTCTCTCAAATCAACGATAAAATAATCCTCTGAACTGATCTTGAAGTCAACGAATTCAGAAATACTTGGATACTGCTTGCTGATATCGCTGAAGAACTTCACATCAGGTTTGTTTAATTTGGACAGGGGGATAAAGAGTGATGTAGGCCGGAAGTGAGGGTGGGACTCAGCTCAGCTCATTGTGTCAAAAACTCCAAACTCCAAACACCTGGAGTTTATCTGAGGCACTCTGGACACTCTGCCCGGATTGGGGGCAGGTGTTCTGACAGACTTGCCTTGTTTAAGGAGTAATTCGGACTTAGTCCTAGCCCCCACCAGCCCGGCACCTTAAGTTAATTTGCCAAATTGCCCCAGGGCAAAGAACTTCAGCCTCTGTTTTTCCGAGCCTTGAGACATCCATGCTGTCTAAAAAAAAATGAAGAAGCAAAAGAGAGCTCTCACCATAGACAGCTTTTATTGAGACAGAGAAGGGCTGACCCCAGATCCTGAGGTTCCTTTAGACAAAACTTCAGAGGATGTTATTAAGGACCATCACTGGTCCCCTTTTCAAAAGGCCTTTCTGGAAGATTGCATACAGAATCTCAAAAGAGAGCTAGAGGATAAATGGGAAAATAAACTGAAGTCAGTGCAAGAAGCCCTCCAAAAGAGATATGAAACAGACACCAATTTATTGAAAAATAAAATTAGTGAAGTGGAAAAAGAGTGCAATGAACAAATTGGCCAGTTACAAAAGGAGCTTAAAAAGGTAACTGAAGAAAACAACACTTTAAAAATAAGAATTGAACAAATGCAAGTGAATGACTCAATAAGACTTCAAGAATCAGTCAAACAAAAACAAAAAAATGAAAAATTAGAAGAAAATATGAAATATCTCCTAGGAAAAACAACTGACTTGGAAAATAGATCTAGAAGAGACAATCTAAGGATTATTGGACTTCCTGAAAGCCATGATGAAAAAAAGAATCTAAACACTATCTTCCAGGAAATCCTGAAAGAAAACTGCCCTGAGATTGTAGAATCAGAAGGCAAAATCACCATTGAAAGAATTCACTGATCACCTCCTGGAAGAGACTCCAAACTTAAAACCCCAAGGAATATCTTGGCTAAATTTCAGGACTATAGCACCAAGGAAAAGATTCTGCTAGCAGCTAAAAAGAAACAATTCAAATACTGAGGATCAATAATTAGAATCACACACTATCTGTCAGCCTCCACATTGAAGGATCGAAGGGCCTGGAACCAGATATTCTGAAAGGCAAAGGAACTTGGATTACAGCCAAGAATAACTTATCCAGCTAGAATGAGCATTATCCTCCAGGGAAGAAGATGGTCATTCAATGATATAGGTGAATTTCACCTATTTCTAATGAAAAGACCAGATCTGAACAAAAAATTCGATATCCAAACACAGAACTCAAGAGATGCATAAAAAGGTAAAAAGGAAAGGACTCTTGAGAACTTTATTTTTACTAGGAGGATACTTAAAGTTTGGGGGTATAATTAACTAGATATTACTTTGATAATATGAAAAAGAAAACTAAAGGGGGAAAGGTTGTCATACTGGGAAAAAGAGGGGAAAAGTGGTAAAATAAAATCTAAAAAAAGAAGGTAAAAACAAGATAAAATCTCTTGAAGAGGCAAAGAAAACCTAATATAATTGAGAGAAA
>JAJPUD010025510.1:6412-17488 GCA_023553655.1 Myrmecobius fasciatus | reverse complement strand
GCATTCTTTTTCCATTTTGCCAATTTTATTTTTCAGTGAATTGTTGTGTTTTTCCAATTCACTAATTTTATTTTTCAGTGAATTGTTATCTTATTTTCTAGTGAGTTGGTGATTTTTTCCAATTCACCAAGTTTGTTTTTCAGTGAATTGTTGTCTTTTACCAATTCACTATTTTTATTTTCCAGTGAGTTGGTGACTTTTTCCCATTCGCCAGACTTAGTTTCCAGTTTTTCACATCTCTGTTGCAGGGCGATGTTTCCTTCTTGCACTGCTCTCAGTTTATTTCCCCAATCTTCTTCTAGCTCTCTTTTGAGATTCTTTATGCAATCTTCCAGGTAAGCCTTATGAAAGGGAGACCAGCTTAAGTCCACCTTTGTGGCTTTATCTGGGATTGTTTTCAGAATCTCATGATCTGGGGACTGCTCTAGTTTCTCTCTGTAAAAGCTGTCTATGGTGAGAGCTCTCTTCTTCTTGCTCATTATGTTTAGCTAAGGTATCAGTCAACAGCAGGGAATTCTGCAGCCTCAGCAGCAGCAAGGGTAGCAGTGTCAGCAGCAGCAGGTGGGATTTTAATTTGCCCTGGGGCAGTTTGCCGAGTTGACTTCAGGTCTGGGGCTGACCTGGCTAGATTCGCACTAGGATCACACTTTCAGCTGCTCTCAATCCACCCTTTATCAAAGGTAGACCTGCCAAAGCACCTGCCAGCAAGCAGAGCAAAGTGGCCCAAGGGTCTCCCAGGGACTTCCTGGCAGCCTAAAATCTTCTGATCCGTCCCAGCCCCGGACTTGCACCCCGGCTGCGCACTGGCGTCTGAGCGCCGGGAGCTGCTCAATCCCCCGCCCGTCTAAAACTGACCTCAGAAGTTCTTTCAAAGTAGATATTTGATAGAAGTGTGTTGTAGTCTAAGTGTTTGGTGAAGCCCTCACTCCAGAACCAGTTCAGAGGCTCAGTTTGTCTGTGTCAGAGGGAAGGTCTCAGGAGCTTACAGAGAACGCTGTCTGCAGTTCGCCATCTTCCAGATAGTCAATTCTTAAAGGATTCTCATATTCATTAAAGATCAATTTCTGTTAAGATATAATCAAATTCATTTTTTGCCTTTTGATTTTAAAGAATGAATCTTATATATATATAAAGTTTCTGAAGAATTTTGTGAACAAGTCTGTGTTCTTTTTCATTTGCTGGTTTTAAAGCTTTTTTTGCAGCATTGTTTTGCTCTGCTCCACTGTATCTATCATTGTACTGAAGGTTCCAACTGTTAAGAAATAATTTGATTTAGGTCTTTTCACTAGCCTTGCATCAGGTCCAAAACTACCAAAGAAAGTTCTTGAAGGCCTTAATGACTAACCAGATAATATTTAAGAGAGCAACTTTGGTTTGTGAAATTAGCAATATCATTTGAATACACTGTAATGTGGGACACGTAGGAATGGTTGTAGGTCATTAAACACTGGTGTGCACCACTTTTGGAAGACAGGCATTAGAAGTTATGGTTTAGGTCCCATAAATCACAGAAAAGCTATCCTTAGAGGGCAGAATTATATCTGGGGAGAGGCGAAATAAAAGAGTACTATATAACATTCCCTTAATATTGAACTTTATTTCATGTGTTAAATTGGATGACAAATTATCGTGCCTAGAACTTTTGTTTATATATTTTACTAGACTAAGATATTTTAATAAAACCATTATTCCTATAAAAACAGCAAGACATAATGATTCCTTGGAAATTCTCTAGCTATGGTCCTGAACACAATTTTGAAATGACCTAAGTAGAAAATTCAAACACATAAGCAGTAAGTCATATGTAAATTGGGTTACCTGTCTTGTTTCTTATAATACAATATGCAAATTTATGCCATAATATTTAAAATAAGGGCACCATAATGATTATGTCTATATATTCAACTAGTTTGGTCTTAAAGATGGTTTAGTCATCAAAAATCAGTCAAAGCTCAAAAAGTGACTTAAACCATCAGGATTCAATATGCTTTGTATGGGCAAATCACATAGCAAATTCAGAAATTAATTTATAATAAACAAATAAACAAAATTTGATTATTGTGGATGCTTAAATTTCTGCTTAAATATCTAGTTTTAATCAATAATTTGGACAATGGTACAAAACGTATAAACTATCCTAAAAACTAGTTGTATTTTGTACAAACAAGTCGTATTTATTCAAAGTGGGGCAATTAGATAACACAGTGGATAGAGCAATGGCCTTGAGTCGGGAAGATCTGTGCTCAAATATGGCCTCAAACATTTACAAGGTAGTGACCTTGAGCAAGTCACTTAATTCTGTTTACCTCAGTTTCCTCATCTATAAAATGAAATGAAGAAGAAAATGGCAAACCACTTTAGCAATTGTGCTAAGAAAACCTCAAATGTGATCAAAAAAGAGTCAGCCATAACTGAAAACAAAAACAAGTTGGACAAAATCTCTATATGGTAATACAAATATTGTAATAGTAAAATTATTAAAAATTTCAGGTACAATATCTTTTTTTCTTCAATAATATGATAAAAGACTAGCAATGAACAAACTTTATCCATCAATTTAAATTGCATACTGGTATCATTAATCCTTTCATGCATTCAAGGCAAATTTACTCTGTGCTTACAACATTCGGTGCTCTTTTTCAAGTGAGAGAGGGAGCAATGAAATTGTTCTCAATGAAATTACTGTTTCCTTTAATATACCATTAGGGGAGATGAGATACATACACAAATAAATAGTATGAATTAAAACATGATAAAAGCATAATTACAAAAATGATATGGGTTCAGATGAGAAAAAGCCAACACAGGATTGAGGAAGCAAATTGCTAGAACAATCTCAGACCTATATATATATATATACATATATATATTGTCAAGACTAACTGTAAGTATAATGAAGTAGAATGAATACTGAATATAAACTAAAATACAATTTAATGAAGTAAAGTTTAATAAATTCACTTATTTATTAACAAATATAATAAAATTATGCCTGTATATACATGCATGTCTGCATACATATTATATATACAAACATAAGAAATATGTGTTTATATGTGCTCATGCATATGTATATATAAAAACATGTATGTGTGTGTGTGTGTGTATGTGCTTTAAAGACAAAAAAGAGGAACAGCTCCTGCCCCTAAGGAGCTCACATTTTACCAGGAAAACAACGCATGCACATGTAAATAAATAATTTTAAGGAAAGGTTTTTTTTTTTTTCCCCCCAGCTCAGAATCTCTATCAATCAAGTCATCAAAGGAGAGATAGCTATAAGATGAGGAAGGAAAATTAAGATTTTGAGAGATGGAAAAGATCAAAGTCATTCCAGGAAGAGACAACAACAGTTTTTTTTTTTTTTTTTTTGCTTTTTTTGCTGAGGCAATTGGGGTTAAGTGACTTGCCCAGGGTCACACAGCTAGGGAATGTTAAGTGTCTGAGACCAGATTTGAACTCAGGTCCTCCTGACTTCAGGGCTGGTGCTCTATCCACTACGCCACCTAGCTGCCCCAACAACAGTTTGTTTTGTTTTTTTTAATTCTCAGTGGCAAAAAATGAAATTGACAATACAGAAAATGGCCTCAAAGACCTGCTTTCAAGTCCTACCTCATATTTATTAATTGTATGACATTAGGGAACCTTTAACTTCTCTGAGGCATTTTTTCTTATCAGCAAAATGTCAATAATAATAATGGCTTACATTCACATAGTGGTTTAAAATTTACAGAGTACTTTTCTCATAACAAACTGGGGAGTGGGTAATTAATAATAATAATAATAATAATAATAATTTATATTTTATAGCACTTTTTTTTAAACAATACTCTGAAGCACATCACATAGTATTTTTATCCCTATATTTTTGGATTAGAAAACAAAGTTCATTGAGGTTAAATAACTTTCCAGGGTTAGTAAAAGGTCTTCTGAATTTTTCTAACTTTTGTAGAATACATTTCATCAATTCTTTATTAATGTTAGATATCTCTGTTATCAGGAAACAAAATGGCAGGATTTGTAGCCTTTATTATAACTCCTAAGAATGTTATACAAATGTAGAAATGCTACAAAGACTACAAACCAGGGATTATGCTAAGTGAGGGGGAGGGGAGAGGAGGATATGGAGGAAAACAAGAAACAGTTACTATTCCTGAGAACCATAAACTCCGTCCTGGAGACAGCCTTCAAATAATTATGTAGAAACAAACTAAATAAATAGTATACATAGGAACAGAATGAACGCACTATAATTGAGAGAGATTGGGAAAGACTTCTGTAGGAGGTAGGATTTTAGGTGGGACTTATAAGAAACTAGGAAATGGAGATGAAGAGGGAAAGCACTAGTAGTAGTATGAAAGACAGCCAGTGAAAATACATAGAGTTGAGAAAATTCATTTACAAATGAAAATATATGAAGCTGCTTATATTTTTTGAGTTTCTTTGTTTAATTTCTCAGTCCAAGTTCTGTGACTGATAAATATCTTTAAATGATCTTAATCTTTACAAAAATCCATGTCACAATAGCAGGATGCCAATGTCCTTGGATCAAAGAGTATATGAGGTGGAGACAAGGGGGCACTAATTTTAAAAGGCATAAGAAAACTGAATATAAGTAACAGTGTGTTGATGACTCAGGTCTTCTCTACTTTCAGTGACTTAGGACTGAATCAGAAATTCAGCCTTATGACTATATCAAGTCATCAACCTTTGACATGAATTATATGCCTCCGTATTATACTTTTTTGATTAAAATAGGGGTTAAGTCCTATCAGTGTACATCCTGACAAGAGAAGGGATTTCTGAATTCAGTTCTCCCACTATCGTCTGTCTGCAAGTTGTGATGTATCTTAGGTGAGACATTTGACTTACTTAAATTACTCAAAGCAATGACTATGTTGAGAAGTGGCTTTTTGACTGAAGTTAGTAAGCAAGTACCTTAAGTCTCTACTGAAAGTTTTCCATCTTTCATAAATTAAGGTATAGTAGTGATTAAGAAATCCATGATACCTCATCCCAATACCCCCCCCATTGTTATCTCCTGATGCGATGCTGCCCTTAGACTTAAATGTGGAGATTTCTTGACTAAGGTCTTCCTAGTGATGAGGTCCTGAATGGTGAATGTGTTTGGCAGAAAGAAACTAAAGAATTGATAAAAGTTAAATTATTCCTGGGGCAAGCAGCAAGAAAGCTTTGATAATCCAAATCAGTTTAGCTCCATGGAACCAAACCCACTCTCTGTGGAGGTAATCCAGTCAGAAATCAAAGTTATGTCAAGGCCCTGAAGCTAAATTTCCCCCACAAAACAGCTTATTGACCATGGCTTCTCTAGAGTCCTCCTCTGGGTCAGTCTGCCACTGGCACTCTGCCTGGTCATGTCTTTTCTGTTACTTCTCCCTTATGCCATGTAGTATTCTCCTAACCCTACTATGACTGGCCCTACTTCTTTTCATAGCTAACTAACTCTTTTAGGATGCTTTCCCTTTCAGAATTTGGCCTGCCAGTTAAGAGCATGCTCCAACTTCATGGGGTGTTTCCTTTTTCCTGGTAAATGTCAAGTTCCATGAGAGAACTTGCCCTTTCCATCATTAATTATTAAAACATCTATCTATGCTCTCACACTATATTTCATATTTACAATTCCTGGTATCTATTTTATTCTATTTTTTGATCTGTATCCTCTTCTCTAAGTAAATCTGTCTTTTGCCAAAGAGAATGACTATTATGAATTCTTCACATGACGGACCAAGATTTAGTGCTACATCAGGCATATCACTAGTACTACTGAGTGGGTGGTTTAGGGCACTTATAAGACCTAAATTCTGTTTCCATTTATATCTGGATTTTTTCTATTTCTCTCCATCCCTGTTAAAACTGTTTCCAGGCCTGGAGGCACACTTTATAAATAAATCTTTAAATTAAAGAATCCATAAAAAACTAATTATTATTATTATACTTTTAAAAATTATCACTAGCATTATGGAGTTATATTCTCCTGGTGTGCAAGATAGTGCTAGGATTAAGTTAGGACCCTTGGAGATTACAAGAGCTCTTTAAGATCACTAGGGAATAACTAGTGTATAAAATGAAAATTTATAGAACAGATCATATCCTAAAGGACAGATGATTGTTTCACAAAAATGGGATTTATTCCCAGATTCAACTAATGCAATGGGAGATGTTTGCTCCACATTTACCTGCTTTTAAAAAAATTGCTTTTTTTCTAATCTCACACTCCTCAACTCTGCATAAGCCAAACTTTCTATTCTGTATCTCAGGTTAGTGTAGTCATTCTGCTGTAACCTTTAGCTGAATATAATTATATGGCACAATGGATAGAACATAGGACTGGAAATAAGGAAAACCTAAGTCCAAATCCTGCCACATTTAGTGTCTACTTCTTTGCAAATCATTTAATCTCTATATGCCTCAGTTCATTTTAAATGGGGACACTAATAGTGTCTCCTGACATGAAGTATTAAATGCTTTGCAGGGTATTTTTTGAGGAGGTAAAATCCTTTTCTTTAACTCAGAAACAAAATAAAGAAACCCCAAAAATATACTCTATGGGCCAGCTTCATAGATTTTCATTTGTAAATAATGTGGCAAAAGAAATCAAAAGCAAATTTTAATAGCCAGCAACCTTTGGAAGGCAAGATAAGAGGGTAAAAATAGCACTGGACAATAATTCAACTGTTTCAGGCTATAATTAACTATGTAAGATTTTTGGAGGGCTGTTTGGGAATGTGAAGTCTTTCACAATTCATTTTTAGCTTAACTTTACATATATTCCACTTTATACCACTCTCCCTCAGATTCCATTTCCCAGGCAAACTTGCCTACTCTATCCTTAATTCCACCTTCCATCTCCTTGCTCCTTGTTCAGGTTGTCCTCCCAACCTGAAAATCTTTCTTATCTCCACCTCTTGGTTGCTTAGTTTGTCCTTCTTTCTCTAGGAAGACCAAAATGATATCACTACATTAGAGTGAATTTAGCATATCTGGCTATGACTGATCAGACCCATAAGAGCTCAGAATCTTCTGCCACAGAATCAGACACAAATAATCTCTATGAACATTTGAGTCAGATTCTCTAACTTTGAACATCTCCTATCTCTTCTGAGTTTATTTAATTCTGCTTTTCTCATAGAGCAGAGCACCTTCTTTGATAAGGAAATGCCATTCTGGGCAGATCTGTGCCAGTGTCTCCCATGTCATACAATCAATTTTAAAATTCTTAAGAGAGACTTTGAAAGTGTTCTTGTAACACTTTTTCTATCTTGTGAGCTCTTGCAGTATGTGAGTTCTACATAAGTCTTTTTGTCAAGTGTATATTTGGCATTAGAACAATGTGGCCAGCCCAAGGGAGTTGTGTTTTCTATTCCCAGACTCTTTTCTTACCTTGAAGGCTCAATTCATATTCCAATTTCTGCTTAAGGATTTTCTGCATTTTCCCAGTTATGGTTCTTTTCTCAGTGCAACATTACTTTGTGCATATTTTGTATTTAGAAATGGTTCACATTCTCATTTCCCTAATTGGAATGTAAACTCTTAACAACAGTGATGATTTTATTTTTATCTCCATCACCCTGCACAATATGTGGAACACAGCATCTATAGACATTTTCCCTTATGCTTTGAGTAAGTAAATTCTCCACTAATATTATCAATAATAATTAACATTTAGATAGCATTTACAATGTTATAGGACCTATTCTAAGCACTACACAAATATTATTTCATTCAATCCTTACAATGATCCTGGAAAGAAGATACTATTATTATTCTAATTTTACAGATGAGGAAACTGATGAAGAAAAGGGAAAAAAAAGACTTATTTTTCTACTTTCTGAACATTTGGAGTTCTGGACTTATATATTGGATTGACTTCAATGTGGTCGACTGATCTAGCAGCTTGGATCAGATGTCTTCTGATCCAAAAGCTGCATTGGAGATGATATCAACTTTTTCAGTAGAATCTCTTACCCCACAATGAACACAGAAGGAGATTTCTTTTTCACTAATTACCTAGCACCTATTTATGTCCTGGATAAGATTTTAATATGACTTCACAGCATTAAAATTAGTATTCTGATTAATCCCTTGGTCCTCTCTCTCTCTCTAGCACTCCATGACAGCATAAGAAGTAAGTGGATACTGAGCCAATTAAAGCAACAAATAGCTTCCTGATGGGCTATTTGATTTTGAATCTTCTTTATGGCAAATAGTGCACTATATCCCAAGGCTATACTGAAGAGGGTATGATGAATGGGTAACAAATTTTCAGTTGCTCTTCTCCATGTCCATCTGGGTCCCTTATTGTCTTTTCCATTTCATGTTTCCTTTCCAAAGTAGGCAATCAAATTTGTATCCCAGATAAACCTCAGTTTAGAAATTAATATATGAGTTAAAAAGATTCAGAAATCCAGAGTCCAAAAGTAAATGTGTTTGGTTCTGGGTGTGGCAAAAGTAGGTTGTGAGCAAGGAAATCTTCTAAGCCAGAGGGGATACCCAGTAAAAGTAAAATTAGACCAAGATTTGGCCATGTTACCAAAAAATAATCATCATGAATGATTTGTCCATGGCAATATTTAGATAAATTGTAATGTGATTATTTAGCAAGGTTACAAATAGCTTTGTGCTCTGATAAGGTCTGAAAAGTAACTTTCCTGGAAATTGCAAAAGTAGTTTTAAGTTAACTTATTGAATTTTCTTCTCTCACTGAAAACTTATAAGTCCTCTGTGTTTAGCTCCCATACTTATTTATATTATACTTTAAATACTTAAAAATACTTTTTAATTTGAGGACAGTTTCTCAAGGTGAACCAAAAAGTAAAATCATCTCGGTGGAGGGGAGGGAGGGGACCTAATAAATCAACAGATGTGAGAACAAGGAGATTAGTTCCTTCTTATAAGAGGTAAGCGCCCCCATGACTGAACCCAATATGGAGCAAATGCCTGGGTCACTTTAGCAGACAGGGAAGTAGATGCCTAGCCTTTGCGGACTCAGCATCAGTTTCTGAAGAAAGAAAAAAAAAGTAAATACAGAAAAGGTTTATGCTAGAGGCAACACAATTTTTGAGAGTATTGAGGGACTAATTCTCAAAATCAGGAAAGGTACTGAATGCTTAGAAAAATATTGACTAAGGAAATATCAATAAGTATTGACTCATGAACTTACATTCCAATCTGTACAAAAGTTTTATGAGAAAAAACACAAAAAACATGAAGGGAATCTTTGATGAATATAAGATAAAGGGACTTGCACAAGGAAGTTCCTGCACAAGGAAATGAATTTGCTTTTTATTAAGTATTCATTTTTGAATAACATTCATTTTTGAATATATGTGTTCCTTTGCCCCTCAGATTTACCCCATATCCAATGACCTTTCCCTTACAACAAATATTTTAAAGGAAAGTTTTAGATAAACCAAAAAGTAAGTAATTAAGTAAAAAATCATCATTCTGTTAATGCTGGGATCTGCTATTCCCTTAGTCTTGGGGGAATTTAGTATTAGTATCTGTGGGATCTGTGCTAGTCCTAGAATACAAGGTGTTATACTGGAGGATAATGTAGACATACAAAGTAGTTTATCATACCTAGGCATTCTACCATAAATTTAATTTAGAGTCAGTCAAGTAGTCAATAAACTTGAAATACCTACTAGGTAACACTCACTGTTCTAAATACTAAATATATAAAGAAAGTAAGAAGAAATAAAAGACAATCCCTATTCTCAAGGATCTCATAGTCTAAGGAGCAAAACAACAGGCAAACAACAGTGAACAAACAACTCACCTAAAGGATAAATTGGAAAGAGTCAACAAAAGAAAGGCATTAACATTAAGAGCGATTGCGAAAGGCTTCCTCTAGAAAATATTATTTTTCACTAGGACTTGGAGGAATCTAGGGAATTCTGTAGATAAAGAAGAAGAAGATCAGAGATAAAACAAGGATGCCCATTATCACCAATATTATTCAACATTGTACTAGAAATTTTGACTTTAGTAATAAGAAAAGAAAAAGAAATTAAAGGAATTAGAATAGGCAATAAGAAAATAAAACTATCACTCTTTGCAGATCATATGATGATATATTTAGACAATCCTACAAAAACATTAAAAACCTACTGAAATAATTCATAGCTTTAGCAAAGTTGATAGATATAAAAGAAACCCACACAAATCATTGTCATTTCTATATATTACTGACAAAGCCCATCAACAAGAGATAGAGAAATTCCCTTTAAAATTACTGTAAGCAAAAAAAAATATATTTGGGGGTCTACCTGCCAAGACAAACTCAAGAACTAAAAGAACACAATTATAAAACACTTCTCACACAAATAAAATCAGATTAAACAATTGTAATAATATCAATTGTTCATGGCTAGGCTGAGCCAATATAAAAAATCACAATTCTGCCTATATTGGTCTATCTGTTCAGTGCCATATCAAACTACTAAAACATTATTTTATTGACCTAGAAAAAATAATAACAAAATTCATCTGGAAGGACAAAAGGACATCAAGGATATCAAGGGAATTAATGAAAAAAAAAATACAAAGAATGGCAGCTTAGCAGTATCAAACCTAAAACTATATTATAAAGCTGCAGTCATCAAAACCATATGGTACTGGATAAGAAATAGAATGGTGGATCAGTGGAATAGATTAGATACATGTGACACAATAATCAAGACTTATAGTAATCTAGTATTTGATAACTCCCCCAAACCCCAGCTTCTGGAATAATAACTCAGTATTTGACAAAAATTGCTGGGAAAACTGGACAACAATATATCAGAAATTTAGCAGAGACATATCTCACACCTCATATGAAAATAAAGTAAAAATTTGTACATGATTTGGGCATAAATGATGATACTATAAGCAAATTAAGAAAACCAGGGATAGGGGCAGCTAGGTGGCATAGTGGATAGAGCACCAGCCCTGAAGTCAGGAAGACCTGAGTTCAAATCTGATCTCAGACATTCCCTAGCTGTGTGACCCTGGGCAAGTCACTTAACCTCAATTGCCTCAGCAAAAAAAAGAAAAAAAAAAAGAAAAAAAAAAAAA
>JAJPUD010025509.1:0-17490 GCA_023553655.1 Myrmecobius fasciatus | reverse complement strand
GTATTTAAAATTTTTGCATCAATATTCATTAGGGAAATGGGTCTATAGTTTTTTTTTCTCAGTTTTCTCCTTACCTGGTTTAGCTATTAACACCATATCTGTGTCATAGAAGGAATTTGGTAGTACACCTTCTTTCCCTATTTTTTCAAAGAGTTTATATAGTATTGGGATTAATTGTTCTTTGAATGTTTGGTAGAATTCACATGTAAATCCATCTGGCCCTGGAGATTTTTTCTTAGGGAGTTGATTAATAGCTTGTTCTATTTCTTTTTCTAAAATGGGGCTATTTAAATAATTTATTTCCTCTTCTGTTAACCTAGGCAATCTACATTTTTGTAGATATTCCTCCATTTCATCTACATTATCGAATTTATTGGCATAAAGTTGGGCAAAGAAACTCCTAATTATTACTCTAATTTCCTCTTCATTGGAGGAAAGTTCTCCCTTATCATTTTTGAGACTAACAATTTGATTTTCTTCTTTCCTTTTTCTAATCAAATTAACTAAAGGCTTATCTATTTTGTTGGTCTTTTCATAAAACCAACTCTTAGTTTTATTTATTAATTTGATAGTTTTCTTATTTTCAATTTTATTGATCTCCCCTTTAATTTTCAGAATTTCCAATTTGGTATTTAATTGAGGGTTTTTAATTTGGTCTTTTTCTAGCTTTTTTAATTGTAAGCCCAGTTCATTAATCTTCTCTTTCTCTGTTTTACGCAAGTAAGCATCTAGAGATATAAAATTAGCCCTTATAACTGCTTTAGCCGTGTCCCACAAATTTTGGTATGTTGTCTCATTGTTGTCATTCTCCAGGATGAAATTATCAATTGTGTCTATAATTTGCTCTTTCACCCATTCATTCTTCAGGATTAGATTATTTAATTTCCAATCAACTTGTAGTCTATTTTCTCCTGGCCTTATATTAATGTGAGTTTTATTGCATCATGATCTGAGAAGGATGCATTTACTATTTCTGCTTTTCTGCATTTGATTTTGAGATTTTTATGCCCTAACACATGATCAATTTTCGTATAAGTTCCATTAACCCCTGAGAAAAAAGTACACTCCATTCTATCACCATTCAATTTCCTCCAGAGATCTATCGTACCTAACTTTTCTAGCCTTTTGTTTACCTCTCTAACTTCTTTCTTATTGATTTTGGAATTTGATTTATCTAATTCTGAGAGAGCAAGGTTGAGATCTCCCACTAGTATAGTATTACTGTCTATTTCTCCTTGCATCTCTGTTAGTTTCTCCTCTAGGAATTTGGATGCTATACCACTTGGTGCATATATGTTTAGTATTGATACCGCTTCATTGTCTATGGTACCCTTTAGTAAAATATATAGTTTCCTTCCTTATCTCTTTTAATTAGATCTATTTTTATTTTTACTTGATCTGAGATAAGGATTGCTACCTCTGCCTTTCTCTGTTCACCTGAAGCATAGAGGATTCTGCTCCAGCCCTTTACCTTCATTCTGTATGTATCTCTATGTTTTAGATGTGTTACTTGTAAACAATATATTGTAAGATTCTGGCTTTTAATCCAGTCTGCTACCCGCTTCTGTTTTATGGGAGAGTTCATCCCATTCACATTCACAGTTAAAATAACTATATCTGTATTTCCTGCCATCTTATTTACTCAGAGTTATGAATTTCTCTTCCCTTTCCCCTCTCTCCCTTCCCCCCTCCCCAGTACTTTGCTCTTGATGACCACCTCCCACCAATAATCCTCCTCCCTTAAGAGTCCCTCCCTCCCCTTTATACTTTTCCCCTAATCCTTCTATTAGTCTATCCCTTTCCTTACCTCTTTTCCCTCCCACCTTCCCACAAGGAGGGTCAGGCCTTTCTTTGAAGCCTAATGTGTGTGATATACTCTCTTAGAGCCCAATCTAATGAGAGTAAGGTTTACACAATACTCATCAACCTCCCTCCTTTCCCTCACTTATATTAGATCTTCTATGTCTCTTTATGAAATTTTGCCTAATTTTACCTCCTTTATTTTTACTTTGTTTTGCCTCCTTTCCTCCCTCCCCCCTTTTTCTTTTTCAGTATGGTATCCCTTCCACCTCTAATTTCTTTTCCATTATTATCAAAGAAAAATTGAATTCTACCCCCATACTTTAAGGATACCTGTAGTAGAAATATAGTTCTCAAGAGTTCTTTCCTTTTTACCTTTTTATTCTTCTCTTGAGTTCTCTATTTGGAGGTCAAATTTTTTGTTCACATCTGGTCTTTTCATTAGAAATAGGTGAAATTCACCTGTATCATTGAATGACCATCTTCTTCCCTGGAAGATAATGCTCATTCTAGCTGGATAACTTATTCTTGGCTTTAATCCAAATTCTTTTGCCTTTTGGAATATCTGATTCCAGGCCCTTCGATCCTTTAATGTGGAAGATGACAGATCTTGTGTAATTCTAATTACAGTTCCTCGGTATTTGAACTGTTTCTTTCTAGCTGCTTGCAATATCCTTTCCTTGGTGTGATAGTCCTGAAATTTGGCCACTATATTCCTTGGGGTTTTAATTTTGGGGTCTCTTTCAGGAGGTGATCGGTGAATTTTTTCAATGCCAATTTTGCCTTCTGATTCTAAAACATCATGGCAATTCTTTTTCATTATTTCCTGAAAGATAGCATCCAGGTTCTTTTTTTCATCGTGGCTTTCAGGGAATTCGATAATCCTTAGATTGTCTCTTTGGGATCTGTTTTCCAAGTCAGTTGTTTTTCCTAGGAGATATTTCATATTTTCTTCTATTTTTTCATTTTTTGTTTTTTTTGACTGATTATTGAAGTCTTATTGAGTCATTTACTTCTATTTGTTCAATTTTAATTTTTAAAGTATTATTTCCTTCAGTTATCTTTTTTAGCTCCTTTTCTAACTGGCCAATTAATTTTTTTTGCTTCATTGCATTCTTTTTCCATTTTGCCAATTTTATTTTTCAGTGAATTGTTGTCTTTTTCCAATTCACCATTTTTATTTTCCAGTGAATTGGTGATTTTTTCCAATTCACCAATTTTGTTTTTCAGTGATTTGTTTTCTTTTTCCAGTTCACTAGTCCTGTTTTCCAGTTTTTCCCATCTCATTTTGCAGAGCGTTATTTTCTTCTTGCACTTATCTCAATTTATTTCCCCATTCTTCTTCTAGCTCTCTTTTGAGATTCCACGCTTTCAGCTGCTCTCAATCCACCCTTTATCAAAGGCAGATCTGCCAAAGCACCCATCCGCAAGTAGCACAAAGTGGCCCAGGAGTCTCCCAGGGATTTCATGGGTGTCTAAATTCCTCCCCTCTGTCGCAGCTTTGACTTCTGCCCCAGCTGGCTTCTGATCACAGACAGCGGCCAATTCCCCTGAGGCTAACCTTCTCTGGAGTTTTTTCAAAATAGATTTTTGATAGAAGTGTGTTGTAGTTCAAGTGTTTGGTGGAGCCTTACTCCAAAACCCAGTTCTGAGGTTCAATTTGTCTGGGTCTGAGGGAAGTTCTCAGGAGCTCACAGAGAACGCTGTCTGCAGTTGCCATCTTGGCTCCGCCCCCCAATTTCATCTATTTCTGATGAAAAGACCAGAGCTGAACAAAAATCCAAATACAGAACTCAAGAGAAGCATAAAAAGGTAAAAAAGGAAAGAACTCTTGAGAACTATATCTCTGTAATGGGTATATTTACAGAATACAGGTATAATTTGATTTTATTGTGATAATATAAAAAATAAACTTAAAGTGGAAAGGGGATTGTACTGGAAAAAGAGGAAAATGGAGCTAAAATGAGAGAAATTACAGCACATAAATAGGCAAAGATGGCTAATTATAAATGAGGGAAAAGAGGGAGGGGGATGAACATTGTGTGAATCTTACTCTCATCAGATTTGGCTCAAAAAGAGAATATTAGATGTATTTTGCTTCACAGAGAAGCTTGCCTTACCCTATAGAGAAGTGCAAGGGAAAAGGGAAAGACAAGGAGGAGGCTAATAGAAGGAAAAACAGAAGTAGTAAGGGAAAGACATAAGAAATGGAGAATGGCTGGAGAGGGGGAGCAGTGTTTGAGGGAGGTGGTGGTCAGAAGCAAAATACTGTGGAAGGAAAGGGGAAAAGGAAAGAGAAAAGTATAACTTGGGGTAAATAAGATGGTGGGAAATACAGAATTAATCATTTTAACTGTGAATGTTATGAACTCTCCTATAAAATGGAAGCAGATAGTAGACTAAAAGCCAGAATCCTACAATATATTGTTTATAAGAAATACATTTAAATCAGAGTGATACATATAGAGTAAAGGTGAAAGCCTGGAGAAGAATCTATTATGCTTCAGGTGAAGTAAAAAAAGCAAGAGTAGCAATCTTGATCTCAGATCAAGCAAAAGCAAAAATAGATCTAATCAACATAGTTTCATACATTCTCTCCAATTCTTTTAAGCAGCACGTAAGTCTGAGCAAAAGAGGTAGATGAGAAAAGTAATCCAAGATCGGTGTCTAGAAAGGTGTGAATGGCAGTAGAACAATTGAGTGATACTTCTAATTAAAAGAGATAAGGAAGGAAACTATATCTTGCTAAAGGGTATCATAAATAATGAAGTAATATCAATACTAAACTTATACACACCAAGTTGTATAGCATCCATATTCCTAGAGGAGAAGTTAAGAGAACAGCAAGAAAAAATAGACAGCAAAACTAAACTAGTGGGGGATTTCAACCTTGCTCTCTCCAAACTACAGAAATCAAACCCAAAAATAAATAAGAAAAAATTAAAGGAGGTAAGTAGAATTTTAGAAAAGTTAGGTATGATAGATCTTTGGAGAAAATTGAATGGAAACAGAAAGGAGCTCTTGGCAGTTCATGGAATCTATAAAAAAATTTATCCCATATTAGGACATAAAAACCTCAAAATCAAACGCAGAAAAGCAGAAATAGTAAATCCATCTTTTTCAGATCATGATGCAATAATAATCACATATAATAAAGAGGAAAAATAGACCAAAATTAATTGGAAGCTAAATAATCTGATCCTAAAGAATGAGTGGGTGAAACAAGTCATAGACATAATCGATAATTTCATCCAAGAGAATGACAAATAACGAGGCAACATACCAAAATTTATGGGATGCAGCCAAAGAAGTTATTAAGGAAAATTTAATATCTCTAGATGCTTACTTGCATAAAATAAAAAAAGAGAAGATCAATGAATTGGTCATAAAACTGAAACTAGAAAAAGAACAAATTAAAAAACCCTAATTAAATGCCAAATTTGAAATTCAAAAAATAAAAGGAGAGATTAATAAAATTTAAAGTAAAAAAAATATTGAATTAATAAAACTAAAAGCTGTTTTTTTGAAAAAAACAACAAATTAGATAAACTTTTATTTAATTTAATCAGAAAAAAGAAAGAAGAAAATAAAATTATTATAAAAAATGAAAAGGATGAACTTTCCACCAATGAAGAGGAAATTGGAGCAACAATTAGGAACTATTTTGCGGAAATATATGTCAAAATCAATAAATCTGATAATCCAAGTGAAATTGAGGAATAATAGAATGGAGCTCAGTAAGAAAACTCAGCTCAGGTATATAGATCTAGGAACAATCTTCTTAAAAGTGAAAATTGAACCCATGGGAACTGATAAAGTTACCAATGAGCAACTAGAGAGAAAAAGAGTAGAGAATCTAGGTCATGGCCTTGGTGGGGGAGAGAGCAACTGTTAGTGGACCTCATTTGGATGGAGATCTAGCAAGAAACACAGGTAAAAAAGAACTAAGAGAAGAAAGAATAAAAATCCAGTGATAAGACATATAAACAGGAGGAGAAAATGATCAACATTATCAAATGATGCAAAGTTCAAGAAGCGTGAGGATCAGTGAAAACCTATTAGACTTGTCAGTTAAGGGATTATTAGTAACTTGGGAGAGAAGAGTTTCAGTTAAATGAAGAGGTCAGAATGTGGATGGCAAAGATTTTGGGAAAAAGTAAGAGGAGAGAAAATGAAGATAGAGAATGTATATAGCTTTTTAAAGAAATTTAACTTAGAAAAGGAGAGATAAAGGAAAATAATGGCAGCCATGTGAGAATATTGTGAAGGTCTTTTTAAGAATGAGGATGACATTGATGTGTTTGTAGGTAGTAGGAAAAGAACTAGTAGAAAAGGAAAAAAATTAAATATTGATTAAGAGGTTGGGGTGGAAGGAGCAGTATGATGGTAGAGTCTTCCGAGTGGAGAAAATGGGAAGGGATGAAGCCAAGTATACATGTAGAGAGTTGGTGATGGTGATTAGAAATACCAGGTCATGATCAGAGACTAGAGTTAATTAAGAGATAATGCAGAATAAAGTCAGAGAGATGATGAAATAAGGAAGAGAAATAAATGACTTTGACTTTGGGGTGGGGAATATAAGACAATAAATTCATAGCACACAGGGGTGACATGAGAGGTTGGAGAAGAAATGTGGTTTGAAGCCACCTTTGTGGTGAGAAACATAGAGATCAAGTAGAATAAAAGAGGATTCCCTTGCTGTATAGAGGGCACTGTTGATTAGCAGATATTTGCAGTGGACCTGGTCAACATAGTTTTATAATTTCTCTCCAATTTTTTTAAGCAGCTCGTAAGTCTGAGAAAAAGAGGTAGATGAGAAAAGTAATACAGGATTGGTGTCTAGAAAGATGGGAATGACAGTAAAACAACTGAGTGATACTTCTAAATTAGTTGAAGTTGAATGTGAAGTTGAAATGATTCTCCAAAGGGACAAGACTGGAAAGGGAGGAGGGTGTAGACAGCACAGATGATGACCTAGCAAAGTATTAAGGAGTGAAAGGATTGGAGACTATGGTGTGGGAAAAGAGTATGTATAAAAGTAAGACAGCATAGGGAGAGATGCAAAGATTTAAAAATGATAAAAAAGCAAATTTAGAACATAGAAAAAGAATTCTTGTAGATAATGATAGGATCAAGAATATGACCATCCCAGTGAAGGAACAGTCATGGCAATAGATTGAGGGACTGTGAAGTTAGGTTAGTGAACATATACTGAAGTTCCCTAGACTGAGAACAGTATTTGGAGTGAAGAAGACTTGAGCCAGGCATTGAACTCATTGAGAAAGTGAGAAACTACCAAAATCAATATATTGGGAGATATATTTGGATTAATATCTAAAAAGGAGATGGTGCTGAGTGATGATAAAAGAAAAAGTGTTCAAAATGGTAAAAGGAAACAAGGATTATTCCAACTTTGACAATCCACTGGCAAATGGTAATGAGTGTGAATAAAATTTTAATCAGTAAGAAAAAATGTCTAGGGTTATAGTATCAGCAGGAAGCAGGAATGTCTCAGTGAATACCAAAAGATGAAGCAGCAAGATAAAAAGTGTTGCAAGATAGGGGAAAGTTTATTAATTGAGGGCTTGGTAGAAGGGCAGAGCTGGTATTGGATTGAGATGGATGAGGAAAAGGCAATGGACAGCTAAGGTTGTAGAGATGAATTTGGGTTTTTAGCAGCCATTCAGTATCACAGGGATAAGGAAAGAAGAAAAGTATAGATAAAAGCTATTTGAGAATGATTTTAGAAAGATAATAAGGGTCTCTGTTATTGAAGATAAGTAGTCAAAAAGGTCTGAGTTCTTACACAATCCTTAACTGCTCGACTTGTTCTGTTGCTATATTCTCTTAAGTGATTGAAAATTTACCTTGAAGGGCTAGTTGGCACAGTGAATATGACAACAGTCCTGGAATCAGGTGGATTTGAGTTCAAATCCAGTCTGACACTTGATGCTTAGTATCTTTGTGATCCTGGAGTCACTTAGTCTTGAAAGCCACTGGAGAAAAAGACCTGCTTTTGACTTTCTACGTGTGACCTTAGGCAAGCAAACTATTTAATTTCACTGTACCTCAATTTCCTTGAATCTAATAGGAAAAGCAGAATCAAATGGCTTCTAAGGTCTCTACCTCCAGGTTTATGATCTTATCACCTATGCTAAGTAATACTGGGAAATACTGTTCATAATGCAGCAGCAGGAGGAGCATGTCTTTGAAAGAACATAGATTCAAATCCTACCTCTGCTTATTATCTGTGTGACCTCAGGAAAGGCACAACTGCTCTGAGCCCCATTTTCATCATCTATAGTATGAGGAGTTTGAACTATTTGATTTTAGAAGTTCTCTTCTAGATTTGAAAGTATGATCCATGATCTTTCTAGGCCCATTTCTCATCTCTAAAATTAGGAAGTTTGGCTAAATGATCTTCAGTGACCTTTCCCCACAGAGTTTATTCTATTCTATATAATTCCTATAATTCAATATGTCTATATTCTATTCTATATATTTTTCTATATATTCTATATTATTCTATATAATTTTTATGGTAAGCATCCTTGATTGGAGATTAATTTTTTGAAAGTATAATCTGTATATGGGCAGCTACATGATATATTAGGTAAAGTACTAGGCCTGGGATCAAAAAAAAATCACTTTTGTGAGTACAAATCCAGCCTCAGATACTTCCTGGTTGTGTGACATTGGGAAAGTCACCTAACATCATCTGTAAATGACCTAGTGAAAGAAATAGTAAACCACCCTAGTATATTTGCCAAGAAAACCCCCAAGTGAAGTCACATAAAGTTGGACATAACTGAAACTATTGAACAACAGAACTATAACATCTTCAATGTGACAAATAGGATTGCTTGATGCTATATTCTAAAGACTGAATTCTACTGTTTTCCAGAAAAAGAAAATAACATGTGACTCAAGGTAGAGCAGGTTTAAATAAGTGATGAACATTTGCACATAATCAATCTCATAGATACTGTTAGGAAGCTAACTGCTACCAGCTTTCCAGAGAATTCTTTTATTCTGTTTTATCTGACTTTTAGAATTAATTTACATCTTTTAAAAGGGAAGATGACACCAATTCTAAATATAACAGGAAAGAGTCAGATTCCTGCAAAAGATATTTTTTATTCCTTGTTGCTTTTGTTTCTCATTCAAACATTCTGTTATAATTACTACTGGTAGCAAGCTGCCCTCCCCTCAAGTCATAATGTGATTGACTTTTAAGGCTACAGATTTCAAGAAGCATCTACCCATTAGGATTTCCCAAGAATTGCCTTGGCCTGCTGAAGGGACAAGGTAATGGTTAGTATTTGTTGTTACTTAATTGTTTCAGTCCTGTCTGACTCGTGTGATACCATTTGGGATTTCCTTGGCAAAGATGGAGTGGTTTTTCATGTCCTTCTCCTTTTACTGAGGAGGAACTGAGGCAGACAAGGTTAAATAACTTGTCTAGAGACAGACAGGATTAAGGGACTTGCCTATAGTCACAGAGCTAGTAAGCCTCTGAAGACAGATTTGAACTCAAGCCTTCTTTATCCAAGCCTAGGGCTATCCACTATGCAGGCTAGATATCTTAGTATTTGTATGGTTCTCCAAATCAACTCCAAATTTAGCAAAGGTTTGTCAAGATTAGATAGAATTAGAAAAATCACATTTCTAGCAAAAGCTTTGTCCAAACCACTTTTCCAAGTGATAAGAAAAATGAAGAATGTTCGGTTCTCAATTAGACAAAAGGTTATCCCCATTTATTAAACATTAAGCACTTGTATATAAAGTCAATTACTATGTATTATGGGTAACTCAAAAAAGAACTAGATAGAGGCCTTGCCATCAAGGAGTTTAAAATTCAGTAGAGAAAGACATACAGAAAAGTAATACTATCCCTACTATCACTGCCACTGCCTCTGTCTTTTCATTCAGTTTGTTAATAAACATTTATTCAGTGCTTACTATGTGCTAGACATAGGGCTAAGCACTGGAAATACAAAGATAGTCAAAGTTCAGCTCAAAAAGCTCAAGTTTAATGGGGAGACAGCATATAAACAACTATTTATAGAGATACTATAGATAAATTGGGGAAAATCAACAGAGGATGGAACTAGAATTAAAAGCAGCAGACGTTTCCTATAGAAGGAGCAATTTTAGATGGGACTTGAAGAAAAACGGAAAACATAAAATGTAAAGCAAAAAAAAGTGACCATAATTATCATTGTTATTATTCTAAGGACTTAGCAATTTATACATGCCCAAAGTACTGGGTCCTGTTAGCCAAGAGTCCACCACAGTTCTTCATTCTAGACAGCTCATACTTTACTAATGTTTCCTTTCACTATTTCCCAAATTTGGGTCTTGACGAAGAATACAAGAAAATTTTTTTTTTCTAATGGGAGGTAATTGTTGCTATTCAATAAAGCTGGGGGTTCTTAAATACTTCCTTATTCTTCTTGCAAATAAAATTTCACAGAATCTCATAGTTGAAAGAGCCCCCTTCAAAGTCATTTAATCAGACCCATATTTAAACAAAAGCTAGGGGATCCAAGAGGCAGAAATAAGAAAGAAAAACATTATGGACAGGGACAACTTATACAAAAAATGAAATGCCATGTAAAAGGAAAAAAAATAATAATTTGCCTACAAAGTAGAGGATCCTTTTTCAAAGAACTTTAGTTGCCAAACTAGAGTTGGCATTTTTGCCTAGGAAGAGTCATTTTGAAGAATTAACATCTTGAAGAGGTAACTTGAAATGACTAGATTTAGGAAGAGTTGAAAGTTGTATGGGAGATGAATTGCAGGAAAGAGAGTATGGATGAATACATACACTGAAAAATCAATTAGAGGGCTATTGGAATAGTCCAGAAGACTAGCAACAAGGTTCTAAAATAGAGTTATAATATGAGTAGGGGAAAAGGAACAGAGAGGAGAGATTCTGGGATGATGGAATTAACAAAAATTTGGCAACTTATTCATTAAGATTCTGAGAAAGAAATGAGGCATCAAGTATGACTTTGGACTTGTATACTAAGCTTGCCAACCCTGGTGATGAAACCCCAAATCCCTTGCCTCCTATCACTATGATTTCCCTATTACAGATTTTGTCTTCATCTTCAGAAGCATAATATTAAAATATCTTTTTTCCTATTTCTGCTTGCCATGTCTCCCAGTCCCTTTTTATCCCCACAAACACACCTTTAATAAAACTCCATCTTTTTTCTCTTTCCCATTTCTCTCATTTCTTATTTCTCAATTTGTTCCTCTACATTTTCTTTTTCACTGTTTTCCTGTGCTAACTGTAATATCCGGCCAATTATCTTTCATCTTTCAGAAGAAAAGAACAGGAAACTGAAATGCCCAGTTTGGTTTCACAACAAGCTATGAATTCTAGCAAAGCACTTATTCAGAAGACTAGCTCAAAAGGCAGAGAAAAGGGCAGCAAACCAGAACTCCCAAACTTGTAGCTAATAAATTATTTTTAGTAGACACTTACATTTGATGGCCTCACTCTAGCTCTGTGAATTTGGATAAATCAGCTTCCTTCTCAAGCCTTGGTGTCCTCTTCTGTACAATAAGGCAGTTGACTGCATGAGTTCTGTAGCACCTTTCAGCTCTAATGAACTATGACTTGACAAAATCTGATGTTCTCTGCCTAATAGCACCAAAAGTCTCATTCTATGGCCTTTTCTCCATAGTAAAACAAGATTCTAGCATATAGCAATAGTTCTCATCTCTTTAGATATCAAAATTCTTTTCAAACCCCACCATAACATTAGATGCACTTTTATTATTTTATTATTGATTGAGAAATGATATGATGAAAAAAACTACAATGAATTCATTAATGCCTAAATAAATTTGTAATATGTTAAATTTTAAAATATATTTGAAAACAAATTTAAACAAAATTGTGTAATTTTCCATCACAATTGTATATATATGTACATATATATTAATATGTTATAAAATGCTTATAGTAGCTATCGTTGTGATTTCAAAAAACTGGAAAATCTAGGGATGCTCAAATGGGGATTGGTTGAACAACTTGTGGTTAATGATTGGGATGGAATACTATTGTGCCAAAAGAAATGATGGAAAAACATGCACAAAATAAGAATGAAATGAGTACAATCAAGAGAATATTTTATATAGTAACAACAATATTGTTTTAAAAACAAAAAAGTTGTTTTAAAAACAACTTTGACCTAGTAAGTAATTTTGATTATTGCAAATACCCAAATTAACTATAAAGGACATCCAGAGCAAGAACTAACATAAAAGTATATATAAAATAATTTTACATAAACATACATTTTCTTGTATCATGCTATAGAAATGTTTGTTTTATTCCATAAATTAAAAACAAAATAAAAATATACATATGAAAAATAGGAATATATAGATAAATCAATCACCAAGTATTTGTTAAGTACCTATTATATACCAGTGCAACAGGGATGTAATCTCAATAAATGAAATCTTATTTATAAGAAATTTACATTCTAGTAGGGAAGACATTAAGTACACCTTTAAAATTGATATAAGAAAATAAAAACAAATTATTTAATAAATTCAAAGTGCTTACTAAATGCAAGGCAATTTGGTTGGAAGTGCCCTTGAAGTTGGAGTGGATCAGAAAAGGGTTAATGGGGAAGCTGAAGCTGGGCCTGCATCTTAAAGGAAGAGAGGGACTCTTTGAGGTGGAGGGAAAGAAGGGCATTATAAGTTGGGGAATGTCCCCTACAAAGACACAGAGTTTGCAAATAAAATAAAGTGTATGAGGAAGAGAGAGTAAAGGCTAGATCCAAAAATATGGATAGGACTGGAGATATAGGGCTAAACTTAAAAGCTTATATTTGGTTCTCAATGCAATGGAGAGTCATGAACTTTATTGAGTAAGGAAGTTACATATAAGCTTAAGCAGAATCACTTGGAAGCAATGTAGAAGATTGTCTAGAGAGTGAGGAGATTTCAAGAGACCATTTGGGAACTCACTACAGTAATCTAGGTTATAGGTGATGAGGGTGTGAATTTAGGTGATGAGCTTGTAAATAGAAAGAGCAGGTTAAATGCAAAAGATAGGAATATAGAAATAGCAAGATTTGTTTATTTGGCCAAAGGATTGTTTTCCCTTAATGGGAAGGAATGCTTAGAGCTAAATATCCAAAGCTTAACTTCTTTTCTACTAAAAACCAGTTTCACAATGAACCATATAGCAAATAGCAAATCTACCCAAACCAAGAGCTCCCTCCTCCAGCAAATACTCACAACCAGCATCATTCCTGCCTCCCTGCCTCTCCCCTGGGGTTCCCAATCAGCCGAGGTTCACTCAGTCTTCCCATACTCAGAACCCAATTTGACAAACAGTCCAGAAGGTAAAAGTTTCTGTGATTTCTACTGCAGCTCACCTAGGGGCTCCCTATTTGGTGTTTCTGTGGAGCTAGCCTGGAGATGTTTGCATTTCACATGGGTTAATGCCAAAACTGGATCTTTCTTGAGATCTTCTTAGGTTTTATCAAGGGGACCTCTGTTCTACCTCAAGTCTTCTTGATTTTTCAGGAGTGCATGTTTGCTCTAAAGTAAAATTTGTTCTATTTGTGGGAGAAATCAGGAGAGCTTGAAATTTACAAATTTACTCTGCCATGTTCCCCAAATCCTCCTAAAAATAATTCTTTAAAAATTAAAATTGAGCAAGTGGAAGCAAGTGATTTTATGAAAAATTTAAGATATGAAAAATTTAAGCAAAACCCCTCAAAATGAAAAAAAAATAGAAAAAGCAACTGACCAGGAAAATAGATCCAGGAGAAATAATTTAAAAATCATTGGTTTACCTGAAAGTCATGATAAAAAAAAAAAAAAAGATCCTGGACATTATTTTTCAAAAAATCATCAAGGCAAACTATCCTGGTATTCTAGAAACAGAGGGTAAAATAGAAATTGAAGGAATCCACCAATTATCTCCTGAAAGAGACTGCAAAATGAAAACTCCCAGGAACATTATAGCCAAATTCTTCAACTTCCAAGTCAAGAAGAAAGTACTTTAAGCATCCAGAAAGAAACAATTCAAGTATAGTAGAGCTATAGTCAGGATAACAAAAGATTTAGCAGTTTCTACATTAAAGGACCATAGGGTTTATAATATGGTATTCTGACAATCAATGGAGCTAGGATTACAACCAAGAGTCACATACCCAGAAAAAATTGTGTATAATCTTTCAGAGAAAAGGGTGTTCACAAAATGAAATCAAGGATTTTTAAGCATTGGTGATGAAAATACCAGAGCTTAATGGAAAGTCTGATTTGCAAATACAGGGCTCTGAAAAAGCATAAAGAGGTAAGTAGGAAAGTGATGTTCTTAATAAGGTTTATGTGTGTACATTCATTCCTACATGGGAGAATGATATTTGTAACTCATTTGAACTTTCTCATTATTATGACAGTTAGAAAGAGTATATATGGACAGAGTGTACAGGTGTCAGTTGACAATGAAAGGATAATATCTTTTTTTTTTAAATGATGAAATTAAGGGGTGACATAGGGATGTCCTGAGAGAAAGGGAAAGGGAGAAGTGGAATGGTGCAAATTATCTGCCATTAAAATAAAGGCAAGAAAAAGCTTTTATAAAGAATGGGGAAAAGGGGAGAAGAGGGTGAATGAGTGTACCTTACTCTCATCAGAATTAGCTCAAAGAGGAAATAACATACATATTCAATATGGATATAGAAATCTATCTTACCCTGCAGGAAAATAGGAAGGGAATGGGATATAGGAAGAGGGGAGAGTGATAAAAGAGAAGGCATATTGGGGGAAGGAGTAGTCAGCTGCAAAATATTTTTGAGGAGGAACAAGGTAAAAGGAAAAAAATAATAAATAAGGGAAAATAGTTAGCAATAGTAATTGTAGAAAGAATTTTGAAGTAGGTTTCTCTGATACAGCTTAATTTTATAAACATAGAGGAAACTGAGTCAAATTTATTAAAAAAGAGCCATTCACCAATTGACAAATGATCAAAAAATAAGATCTACACCTTTGTGCCCCAAAGGCTATAAATATATGCATTTTCTTTGACCTAACAACACCACTACTGGACATGAAAACCAAAAGGTAGCTCAAAAGAGCTACCAAGAAAAAAAAAAGGAAAATTATCTATATATACAAAAAAACATTTATAGCAGCTCTCTTTTCAAGGCAAAAACAAGATGGGAATTGAGGGAATACCCATCAATTGGGGAATGGCTCAATAAAGCATGATATGTATTTGTGATAGAATATTATTGTTCTATGGGAAATGATAAGCAAGATGTTTTCAGAAAAAAAAATCTGGAAAATTCCATGAACTGAAGCAAAGTGAAATGCACTGTATACAAAACAATAGCAATGTTCTGGGATGACCAGATATATGTAAATGACTTTGCTATTTTCAATAGTACAATTATCCATGACTACTCTGAAGAATTTCTGATTAAAAATCCTATCATACTCAGAGAAGGAACCAATTTCTGAAAACAGATTGTAGTATTCTCTCTTTCTCTTTCTCTCTCAAATTTTATTTATTTTGAAGGGGTTTTTTGTTTCATTAGGGTGGGAGATTTATGTTTTCTTTCACAATATGATTTGGTTTCTTAATTGTGAGTGGGGATAAGAAAACCTAGAACTCAAAAATTACAAAAACAAACGTAAAATTTTTTTTTAAATGTAACTGGAGAAAAATGCAATTTAAAAAATTTCCAAAAGAATGAGTTAATAAATATTTGCTGTAAGCAACTGAATTAAAGTCATTTGCTCGGAAGCCCCCTCATTTATTAGGAGCCCATAAGTATGAGGAAATCAAAGGGAAAGATTGAATTAAGTAAGGGACACTACTTATGAAAGTTGGTATCATTCATCTATAGGGATTGTCAAGATGTTAATGAACTTTTTGGTGGGGCTTTAGTCAAAATGGAAATGAAAGGAGTGGGAATGGCATGTCCTAGTTTGGAAGGAGAAGACCAAGTTTAATTTCATGCTCTGTCACATAACTAACTTGATTGACTTTGGGTAAATCATTAAGCTTATCTGGGACTTAGTTTCCTCATGCATAAAATGAGGGTCTTGGACCAGATACCCCTCTACATTTTTCCCAACTCTGAATCCATAATTCCCAAATCTTGGCTCCGATCTCTTCCTTTATATTAAATACTGTATCTTCATTCTTAAGGATAACTGATAAACTTCAAGCTTTATCTTTCTTTTCATTGATGCTGATACTAACCTAATGTTAATCATGCTTGAGTTTTTCAATAACCTAACTTTTCTTTCTACTTATAATTTTTCTACACTCTGAACTGTGCTCTACCCTCCTGCCAAAGTAATTTACCAAATGCTAAAGTCCAAATGATTATATTTCCTTTGCTAAACAAAAATTTTGAATGTCTTTCATTTGTTTATAATACAAAGTACAAACTTTTTAGCCTAGTATTTAAACCCCCAAATTCTGTGGTCCCTACCATCTTATTCCCTTCAATGTATCCTAAATTCTGGATGATTTATTGTTCCCTAAACATATCAGGTAATTTCTCACCTTTTTACCTTTGTTCATTCTGTCAATATGCCTCAAAATTTTTTCAAACTCTTTCTCCATTATTTAAAGTCAGAATCAATGCAGGGATGGTTCAATATTAGGAAAACTATTAACATAATTGACTATATTAATAACCAAATTAACAAAAAACATATGATAATCTCAATAGATGCAGAAAAAGCATTTGATAAAATCCAACATCCATTCCTATTAAAAACATTAGAGAATATAGGAATTAATGGACTTTTCCTTAAAATAGTTGGTAGCATCTATTTAAAACCATCAGCTAGCATCATATGTAATGGTGATAAACTGGAACCATTCCCAATAAGATCAGGGGTGAAACAAGGTTGCCCACTATCACCATTGCTATTCAATATTGTATTAGAAATGCTAGCCTTGGCAATAAGACAAGAAAAAGAGATTAAAGGAATTAGAGTAGGTCATGAGGAAACCAAATTATCACTCTTTGCAGATGATATGATGGTCTACTTAGAGAACCCTAGAGAATCAACTGAAAAACTATTAGAATTAATCCACAACTTTAGCAAAGTTGCAGGATACAAAATAAATCCACATAAATCATCAGCATTTTTATACATCACCAACAAAATGCAACAGCAAGAGATACAAAGAGAAATGCCATTCAAAATAACTATCAATAGTATAAAATATTTGGGAATATATCTGCCAAGGGAAAGTCAGGATCTATATGAGCAAAACTACAAAACACTCTCCACACAAATAAAGTCAGATCTAAACAATTGGAAAAACATCAAGTGCTCTTGGATAGGTCGAGCGAATATAATAAAGATAGCAATACTACCTAAACTAATCTATCTATTTAGTGCTATACCAATCAAACTCCCAAGAGATTATTTAACTGACCTAGAAAAAATAACAACAAAATTCATCTGGAAAAACAAAAGGTCAAGAATTTCAAGGGAATTAATGAAAAAAAATGCAAATGAGGGTGGCCTAGCTGCACCAGATCTAAAACTATATTATAAAGCAGTGGTCACCAAAACCATTTGGTACTGGATAAGAAATAGAGTAGTGGATCAGTGGAATAGGTTAGGTTCACAGGACAAAATACTCAATGACAATAGTAATCTAGTGTTTGATAA
>JAJPUD010025508.1:0-17492 GCA_023553655.1 Myrmecobius fasciatus | reverse complement strand
AACTGTTTTCTTTTTCCAATTCACCAGTCCTATTTTCCAGTTTTTGATATTTCTGTTGCCCTGATCTCAATTTATTTCCCCATTCTTCTTCTAGCTCTCTTTTGAGATTCTTAATGCAATCATCCAGGTAAGCCTTCTGAAAGGGAGACCAACTTAAGTCTGCCTTTGTGGCTTCATCTGGGATTGTTTTCATAATGTCAGGATCTGGGGACTGTTCTATTTTTTCTCCGTAAAAGCTTTCTATGGTGAGAGCTCTCTTCTGCTTCTTGCTCATGATTTAAAGTTGGGATATTGGTCAAAACCAGAGAAAACTGCAACGATTTGTATTTGCCCTGGGGCAGTTTGCCGAGTTGACTTCCGGTCTGAGGCTGGTCGGGCTAGATTCGCACAAGGACCACGTTTTCAGCTGGTCTGGATCCACCCTTTTCCAAAGGCAGATCTGCCAAAGCACCTGCCCGCAAGCAGAGCAAAGTGGCCCAGGCGTCTCCCAGGGGCTTCCTGGGTGCCCAAAATCCGCCCCTCTATCGCAGCCCTGACTTGCGCCCCGGCTGGAGTCTGATTGCGACCAGTGGCCGATTTCCCCTGAGGCTAACCTTCTCCGGAGTTCTTTCACTTTTAATCTTTGATAGAAGTGCGTTGTAGTCCGAATGCTTGGAGTTGCTCTCACTTAGAAACCAGTTGGAAGGCTTACTTTGTCTGAGTTTGAGGGAATGTCCCGGGAGTTCACAGAGAAAGCTGTCCGCAGTTCGCCATCTTGGCTCCGCCCCCCTCTATCGTGTTTTATTCAAGAAAATTAAAATAGGGTAAAATTTCAAAAATTATTTTTTACAAATATCAACAGCACTTTAATATCTTTGTTCTTTTGCTTCTTTCTTACCCTTAAGGGCATTTGAATTAAGTACTCTAGTTTATGAACATTCTCCAGATGTCTTTAAGCCACCATAATATTATTACATCTGCTTTATAAGCTCTGATAGTGAAACAAACCTGATTTTTATTTCCAGTTTTGATTAGTAGCATATGTAAATTTGTTAATCTAAATTAAGCTATTAATCAATCATGGAAATGAGGTTTAAACATACAATAGTTTACTTTACTATCAGAACTCTACTAACTATTCCTGTAGTTAAATAGATTCAAATATATGAGGCCTGTTTTCCAATATAAGGAATATCATGAGCTTTCAGCCCTAAACAAACAGCAGTGGTATTCAGGTCTTAGGGTACTGCTCAAATAAACAGTAGAAGCAGGAGGCCTTTCATGAAAGAAAGTTTCTTCAGTGAAAAAGAATTATGTAAATTAATTTTAAAGTATCTTTTATCCAGTCATATCATAAAGAGTTGATTAGTATTGATTTTTGTCTTACCATTGTTTAATCTGATAAATCATTTCACTGAATGCGTCATTACATCTGTAAATCTGATATACTGGTAGAGTAGACACAATGATAAAATGGTTACATGAACTGATATATTTGACCAGGGTAAATAAATTTTAACAAATTCCCTATCCTTCAAAAATTACTTAATCACTTAATTTGTTGACTTTAAGATAAAGAATAAAAAAAAGTTTTATTACAGAATTAGGTTTTCTAAATGTTAGTAAAATGACAACATTGTCATTACACATACATATAAGTTCATTTGTGAGAAATATTAGAAACACCTCTATAGAAAACTCTGGAAGAATCTTCTGGCATCACTATACCAATGGTGCTGAGTCCTTTCTCAGAAACCAGTGCATTGAAGGATCCTCACTATGAAGCCAAATGTCTACGTAGAGCCTTCATATCAAAGAGAAATGTTATAAAGATTTTTACTTGGAAGCAGAGAAAAGGGATTCTGAAAAACATTGATTTATTTCTCACCTTAGCCACTCTCTTGAGTTCACAGCAAAAGGTCAGCTGCCAGTAGGACATCCAAAAATCTGGTCTATGTTACCTGAAGGACTTAAGAAAAATGAAAGAATGTTTCAAAAGATTGGGAAATTATCAGTGTGCTAAAAGCTTACAGAAATCTGTTTTCCAAAAAGGAGAATTACAAACCTCATTATGGGGTTTTAGTAGCATTGAGAAAAAGAAATCTTAACTGTCTGGCATCAGATGACATTGTTTGGAGTCTATTTATCATTTAACTCGTCATGAGAGCACAAAAGAAAGGAGCATTGATATTAATTGATATTAATTCAACTACAAATTTTAAAAAAGTTTCCCATCAAATTTTAGAAGATTTATATGCAACCTCACCAAAGCAAGACAGATTCAATCAGTTAACAAGAATTTATCAAGTGTTTACTATATATTAGGCACTGTGCTAAACACTGAGCATACAAAAAAAAAAGGGAAAAATACCTCAGAGCATAGTTATTATGTATGTAGCCATTTTCTGTTATAGATGAATAATGCTAAGAAAAGCTGTAAAAAGGAAACCAATCCAAAACAAATTAATGTTTCTCCTATTAAAAGCATTTTGTCACTTTCCTTGCTATTCTTTTCTCCTCTTAAAAAATTCAAAAATAAATTGTTTTATTTGAAAACTAGTTCTACTTCTCCCTGCTAATTTCTGTCTTAAAGAAGGCTATTATTTGTGCAATAGGCAAATTTCTTCAAAAAATACAGGCAACATTTTTGTATACTATAATATCATACAAGATAAAAAGGTTAAGCCAGATTCCTTTTGTATTTATAAAATGTGGATACTACACAATTGTGCTATATTGTTTTTATAAATTGTGGATGCTACTGAATTGCTTTAAGGCAGTATTTTGTCTGGACCTCATATTATAACTAAAGAAAATAAAATATTAAAAGATTGTGAATGTCAAAAGTCACATTTAATAGCAATGTAGGTACCCAATATTTTTAATTTCCAATTTAGAGCTCTTTCTCCTATATCACATTCTGCCCTTAAGTTTTGCTAGCTTGCATAGCTGGAGAATTAAATGTTCCAATTAATCAGATATTCTATGTAAGAGAGTTAGTTGTCACACATGCCCTGAGCTCTATTCAGTTAAATTCACTTAATATTAAAACTATTTTCAAATGCTGTATAACATTTTACTAGATTATTTACTTTTTTGGTCCTAACGAGTGTCCTGATGGTTTCAAAGACTTACTATGGCTTCTAAAAGAATTACAATGGCAATCTAAGACCATTTTGACATTGCAAATATCTGACTACTGACTAACATAAATAACAATAATATATAAGGTAGAGGGAATTTAGTTTCCTCTCCCTCTCCCTGCTCAGTTGACTGTGTTACCAAAAATAAGCAAACTTGATGATGTATTGATGTTTGACACTATTATCCCTTTAGGAAGTATAACCACTTCTCTTTGAGGAATATGATCAATACCATTGATTGACCAATTACTGCACATCTAGGTGATTTAAAAATTAGTTGATGGAGTTTGAGAGTAAGATGCTGTTATCGTAAAACAGAAAAAAGAATTTTTTTCCTGAAAGGAGGACACTCTTTAGGGTTAGGAAAGAAATTTTTCTCTCCTCTCTAAACCCCAGTAATCATGGTTTCTATCAGTAGATACCTAGAAGACATGCATATAGCAATAGGAGAGAGTTTCAGGCATAGTTGAGAGTACTAAGACACACATTCAGCAGACAAACAAAAATACAAAAAGGCAATCACTTCCTGGCCAAAGAGGAAAGGTAAGGGTAGACTCAAGAGAGTTGGCATTAACATATGAAAGTTGTGCTGCAGAAAGAAGCAGACTGGAAGCTGAGCTGAGCAATTTGCCAGAGAAGATTGTGCACTAGGGGAAATTCATGAAACCTACTAGGGTAAAGAAAAGATATTCAAGACTTGGCAGTAACTAAGGGCCAAATTATCTTGGCCACACATGTTCTCTATATATATGGCTCACTACCAGTGTCCTTTTAAGTTTGGGCTCACAGCACAGATAATTGTGGGTTTTTTTTTTTTTGTGTGTGTGTGTGTGTGAGAGAGAGAGAAAGTGTGTCCTAAGATTATGGTAGGAATATTTTATAGCTACTGCTTTTACCATGCCATCTTAGTAAATTGCTGGTTGGTTGATTGGTTAGTTGTCCTTTTTTCTTGAAGGACCCACATGTTGGAATCAGACTACAGTATATTCAGCTGTGGCTGATCAAACCAATACAAACTCAGAAGGCTCAAATAATCCATATGGCATTTGGAGTAGAGATGTCTAAAATTTTCACATCTCACATTTGTTTTGAGCTACTGCAATTTTGCTTTACTCAAAGAGAACAGTGCCTTCTTTGAGGCAGCAAAGCTATGCCAGGCAATACTTTGCCAGTATCTTCCTTGTCACACAATTGACTCCAAATTTCTTCAGATAGATCCTGAGAGTATTCTTGTATTGATTCTTCTGACCACCATATGAGTACTTTCTTTGTAAGAGTTCTTTGTAAAATAGTCAAATACATTTTTGGCATTCAATGTGCCCATCAGAGTTGTACTCTCTGCAGTAAAATTTTAATGCTTGGCATTTTAGTGTGAGAAAGGACTTTAAAGTTAAGGTACCTTAACTTGCCAGATTATCTCCAGAATCTTCCTAAAATAATTGAAACTGAAGTGATCCAGTTTTCTGGCAAATTACTAACATACCATCCAGATTTCATGGGCATACAACAATGAGATCAGCACAGTGGCTCTGTAGATCTTCAGTTTGGTAGACAGTATAACACCTCTTCTTTCCTGCACTTTCCTTTGGAATCCTCCCAAATCCTGAGAGCTATCATGGCTTCAGAAAGGGCCAAGGAATGATTAATATGGTGTTTGATGCCTGATAACTTCAATGCCAGGAGCAGAACAGAGCTCTGTAGACAACATTCATCAATATGATCAAAGCCACTTCAGTAGTAAGAGCTTAAAGAAAATTATGTCAAAATTTGGTTGTCTACAAAAGTTTGTCATTATTGTACATCAATTTCATGATGGCACACTTGACCGGGTTTTGTGTGATAGATGATCGCACACTTTCACAATCACTAGTGGAGTGACGCATTATTTTCAGCAATATTGTTAGCTATCTTCAACATGGATGAACATAGTATCAAGGTCAGCTACCACATTAATGGTAAATTATTTAACTTGAAAAATCTTCTTAACCAAAACCAAAGTGGAGGACAAGTTGTTGCATAATTTTTTTTTTTGTTTGCAGATAATTGTGCACTCACTACAACCTCTGAAGCTGAAGTGTAATAAAGTTTGGTTTGATTCTCTGCTACTTGCACTGATTTTGATCTAATAATTACCACTAAGGAAATACAGGTTCTCCATCAGTTAGCACATACCATCCATAAGTGGAACCATTAGTTACTGTAAATGGAGAAATTTTGAATACTGTGGATAAGTTTACTTACCTTGGCATATACTTTCCAAAAATATTACAGATGTCTTTGCTATGAACTAATTAAGTCTCCTGGCTGGCTTTTAATGGAAAGCAAACCACTAGGGACTCAAGCAATAATAGTAAGAGCTCAGACCACAGAGTTCCCTAGAATGGTAATCACCCCACTGGGAAGCCAGCTTACAAATTTGACGGGGAATTGCTCGAAGTGACTAGTACACTGTGAAGACTTTATTTGGATATATTTTAATCACCAAAATATTTGCAGAGATCCACTGGAGAGATTCTTCATCAAAGATTCTCCTTCATGGATTGCCTAGTATAGTAAGGATCCCCTAGTGCAAAATTAGTATGTTACTAATTTGTTTTAGACCATAGATAGACAATTGGTGCTTTACAAGTCAAATGAGTTTATTTGGCATGTTTTTTTCTTGGTTAAATGATTTTCTACTGATATTTACTATAGGAATAGTTTTATAGTATGGAAGGTTTTATGAATAGAGTAGGAGTTTGCTATCTAGATTATGATTAACCTAGAAAACATTGTGGAAGCAAATTCATGTTAATTTTATGTTTGTTTGAATTTTGAGCAGACCTAGAATGCTTGTAGCATGAGTCTAAAAAATTTGTATGAAATCTATATGGACTTCAAGGCCAAAGGAAAAAGTTTTGTCTAATAGCCTAGAAGTCCTTAATACCTAATCCTTTTTAAGGGAGCTCCACATCTCCTTAGGGTTTATGAGTGTCAATGAATAAATATTTATAAAACAGCTTTCTATGTATTAAACACTAAACTTGAATACAAGTGATACCAAAAAAATTTTAAGCAAAAAAAAAATTAGTCTCTATATGCAAGGAGCTCATCATCTGTTAAGGAGACAAGCAAACAAGAGTATACAAGAAGGCTATATAAAGAATAAAAGGGAAATTAGAAGATGAAAGGCAACAATAACCACATAATGACTAACATTTGTCAACATACTAAGCACTTAACAAATATTGCCTCATTTTATTCTTACAACATCCCTGGGAAGTAAAGACTGTTATTTCCATTTACAGATGAGGAATCTGAGGAAAACAAGGTCACACAGGTATTCAGGAGACACACAGCTAATAAATGTTTGAGGTCAATTGAATTTAAATCTTCCCAATTCTAAGCCCAGCACTTTACTACATTACCTAACTAGGATGAAGAAAGACTTCTTTTAAAAAATGGGATTTTATTTGACATTTAAAAGGAGCCAGGAATGCCAGGAGGCATATGAGGAAAGAGAACATACTAGATATGGGGTTCAGCCAAAGAAAATGGTGGGAGCGAAGAGATGGAGATGTTTGTGGAACAGCAAGGAGGTCAGTGTCACTAAATTGAAAAATAATTTAGGAAGTAAAATGGAAAAAGAATGGAAAGATAGGAGGGGTCTAAGTCATGAAAGGCTTTACTCACTAGAGAATTTTGTATTTCACCCTGGAGATAATGGGTAGCCATAGAGTTTATTTAGTAGAGTAATATTTGGACTTGAGCTTTGGGAAAATCACTTTTCTGGCTTAATGGAGGATAGAGTGTAGAGACTTGAGGAAAGCAGACATAACAGCAGGCTGTTGCAATAGTGTAGATGTGAGGAGATGAAAACCCGCATCAGGGTGGTGGTGGAGTCAATAGAAAGGAGAAAGTATTCAAGAGATGTTGCAAAAGTGAAATTGACAGGCCTTGACAACAGTTTGGATATGGAGGGTGAGAGAGTGAGGAGTCAAGGATGATTTCTAGATTATAAATCTGAAGAACTGAGAAGATGGTGGTGATTTTTATAGTAACAGAGAAGAAGAAGGTAAGAGAGGGAGGGTTTAGAAAGAAAACTAATGAATTCTGTTTTGAACATGTTGAGTTTAAGATATCCTGTAATTAATAGGATGTTAACATAAATAATAGATACCTTATAATTAATAATGATATTGATAATTATTTAATGATAATTAAATCCAT
This sequence comes from Myrmecobius fasciatus, assembly GCA_023553655.1. NCBI lineage: Eukaryota > Metazoa > Chordata > Mammalia > Dasyuromorphia > Myrmecobiidae > Myrmecobius > Myrmecobius fasciatus. Next base: position 10,161 of record JAJPUD010025508.1, on the reverse strand, counting down.
GGGAGTTGATGAGATCACCAGGTGATGGAGAGAGAAAAGCCCAGGACAAAATCCTTTGGGACATATAGCTTCAGGGTATGAGCTTGATGAAAATCCAAGAAAGGAGACTGAGAATGGACGTAGAAGTGAGTTTTCCTTCCCCCCTTCCTTAATAGTATTTTCCACAATTACATATAAAGATACTTTTCAACATTAATTCTTATAAGATTTTGAGTTCCAAATTTTTTTCCTTTCTTCCTTTTCTTCTTCCCTTCCCAGGACAGCAACAATCTGATATAAATTACACATGTAAAATCATCTTAAACATATTTCCATATTAGTCATGTTGTGGAAGAAAAATCAGAAGAAAAGGGAAAGCTTACAAGAATGAAAAAGCAAACAAAAAAGTGAAAATAAATCTTTTGATCTGTGTTCAGTCTCCATAGTTTTTTCTCTGGATGTGGATAGCATTTTCTATCTCAAGTCTATTGGAATTGTCTTGGATCACTATATTGCTGAAAAGAGCCAAGTCCATCAAGTTGATCATCACCTAATCTTGTGTTTGCTATTTACAATGTTTTCTTGGTTCTAATTACTTCACTCAGCATCAGTTCATGTAAGTTTTTCCAGCTTTTTTTTCTTATAGAACAATAGAACATTACATTGATATAACATAGCTTATTCAGCCATTCTCCAACTGATGGGTATCCACTCATTTTCCAATTACCTTTTGCCACAAAAAGATCTGCTAACAAACATTTTTGCACATATGAGTCTTTTCTTCTTTTTTATGATCTCTTTGGAATACAGACCTAGTAATGGACTGCTGGGTCAAAGGGTATGCACAGTTTTATAGCCTTTTGGGCATAGTTCCAAATTGCTCTCCAGAATGGTTAGATCATTTGACAACTCCACCAACAATGCATTGGTGTCCCAATTTTTTTACATTCCCTTCAATATTTATCATTATCTTTTCCTGTCATCTTAGTCAATTTGATAGGCTATAAAGTGGTACCTCAGAGTTGTTTTAATTTGCATTTCTCTAATTACTAGTGATTTTGAGCACTTTTTAAAAAAATTTTGACCATTTATCATTTGGGGAATGACCTGTGTTCTTATAAATTTGACCCAGTTCTCTGTATATTTTAGAAATGAGGCCTTTATTAGAAACATTGGCTTTAAAATTTTTTGCCATCTTTCTGTTTTCTTTCTACTCTTGGCTGCCTTGGTTTTGTGTGTGCAAAAACTTTTTATTAATGTAATCAAAATTATCCATTTTTCATTTCATAATGATCCCTGTTTCTTGCTTTGTCATAAATTCCTCCTTTCTCCAAAGATTTGATAGGTAAAATATCCCTTGCTCTCTTAATTTGCTTTTAGTGTCATCCTTTATGTCTAAATCATGAACCCATTTCAACCTTATCATGGTATAGGATGTAAGATGCCTATTTTCTATGCCTAGTTTCTGCTATATTATTTTTCCATTTGCCCCAGCAGTTTTTCTCAAATAGAGTTCTTTCCCAGAAGCTGGGGACTTTGGGTTTATCAGACAATAGATTATTAGGGTCATTGACTACTGGGTCATGTGTAGCTGTATTTTCCTTTTAAATTAGGCTTTTTGCCTAATTTTTAGCTCTATGTGGATTGTCTTATGTATTGCTCCTGGAAAACATTGCGGGTCCATTGGGAAATTTTCATGTGCTCTATATGATTCCGAATACCAGACAAATTTTTTTTTAACTCAGGATGATAATGTTTTTTATTAAAAGGTGAGGAGTTGATTCTCATTCTATTCGAGGTTCCCTTTCTACCTTGGAAGCTTCCTTTCCATTGATTGGGAAAAGTTTGGTATTCCTTTATTTTTAAAAGTTTTTTGATAATCCTTTATTATCATTAGGTTGGGAAGATCTCTGTAAGCACAAAGAAGAACAATAATCTATTTGGAAAATAGATTATCATTTGTAAAAATGATACCTGTTTGTTAAATTTAACACCACATATTATTTGGTGAGTTTAATGTCTAGGTCCACCAGTCATGGTAGGCATATTTTATGGATGTGTTAATATGTGAATTCATTATAAACTGTGCCATATAGACTTTACTAAAAAGTATTCTCATTTGTTAGGGATAGCAAATGTTTAATGAGAGGGAGAGTTTAATAGGTTGGTTTGTACCCTTTCTTCTTTGAGTTCAGTTGATTTCACTTTTTAAATTTGATTTTCTAAATTTCTATTCTTAGTGTTTAGTTGTCTTTTATTTGTCACTTTCCTAGTTTTTAATTAAATTATTTAATATCCATTTAAATTTGAAACCATCTTCAAAGCATATTTATTGAATATGCTTATTACTATGTTTTGATCAATAAAGATGTGTTTAATATATCTTCTACATTTGTTTCTGAAGTTTTTATGCTTCAAACAAGGTCAGTTTTTGTAAAATGTCATACACAGCTGACAAGTATGTATAAATATTTATGTTCCATTTCAAAACTCTCCAGAGATTTATCATATGTGACTTTCCTAAAATTTTATTCAGGGGCTAAACTTTTTTCTTTCTTTTTTTTGTTATTTTTATTTAGATCTGAAAACAGTTTATTAGGGTCCAACTGTTATGGTTTTGCTTACTGTTTCTCCCCGTAATTAGACTAGCTTTTCCTAAATCAGGGATTTTTGAATCCTTAAACTTGCTGGGCTTTAAACATATATATATATATATATATACATATATATATATATATATATATACACATATATATTGATATATGTATATATATATGCATATTGCTAGTTGTATTTTTATCTAACTGGTTATATTTGAGATTTTATATTTTTTATTTTACACAGTTGCAAAGTATTATGAAAAAAATAGGCTTCACTACACTGTCAAAGGAGTGCATGCCCTATCTCCCCCACCAAACCACCACCACCAAAAGATTCTACACAATTTTCATCTGAAGTGATTGACAGTTTTATGTTAATATGAATTCTTTCCCCTGTAATATTATACTCAGTTTTGTCACATAGATTATTCTTAGTTATGAACCTTTTAATTTAATTTCTCTTAACCAATAATATTTTTTTGTTGTACTCAGGTTTTCTTTCTCTTTAATCTTTTTCCTTAGTTTACGGGTTGGAACTTTGTATTAGGATCTCTGCTTTATGTGCTCTTGGATAAGATAACCAGCACCTGTTTTGTTCTGACTTCTCTGTAGTCTAAATGCCATTGCCACTAGTATGGTATGTATAGAATCAAGCTATGCCCTCTGCTGTAATTCCTGGCTTTTGACTTCTTGATGGTCCACTACAAATGATGGTTTTGGTCTTTCTCTGTCTTGTCCTCCTTTATAGTCACTAAATAGGAATTGATTTTGTTCCGTTATATAACCCAATCGTATTAAAGATTCTACTTTTCTCAGACCTATTTCGAGATTCTTAACACAATTGTTAAACTGGCCTTGTCTTCTGCTATGGCTCATAAGTCCTCTGAAACATACAGTATCCCAATCTTTCTCCATGGGTACATATGAGGGTCAATTCTGCCTGTTTACTCCCACCCCAAGTCTTTCCCTCTTCCATTAAATCTTCCATTTAATTGGCAAAGTGATTTTCCTAAAGTGCAAGTTCAGTATGTCACTTTCCTATTCCATAAACTGCAGTGGCTCTTTATAATCTCCAGGATCAAATACAAAATTTTCTCTTTGATGTTCAAAGCCCTTCATGACCTAGACCTCTCATACTTTTTCAGTCTTTTCATACCTTACTCTTACCACACATCCTGTGTTCTAGTGAAATCAATCTCCATGCTATTGCATGAATATTCTCTACTCTGGGCATTTTCTTGAGTTGCTTCCCATCTCTGGAAAACTCTTTCTGCTTAATGATTTCTCCAACTTCCTTCAAATCCTAACTATAATTCCATATTTTATAAGAAACTCCTCTTCATTCTAATGCCTTCCTTCTGTTAATTATTCCTGTTTATCCAGTCATGTTGGTAAATCCAGGAGAGACAATGTAAGAATTATTGGACTACCTGAAAGCTACAATTAAAAAAGGAATCAGGACAACATCTTTCAAGAAATCATTAAGGAAAACTGTCCTGATATCCTAGAACCAGAGGGCAAAATAGTTAAATGATTGAAAGAATCTATCAATCACCTCCTGAAAGAGACCCCAAAATAAAAACTTCATTATATTATAGTTAAATTCCAGAATTATCAGATGAAGGAAAAATACTGCAAGCACCCAGAAAGAACCAATTCAGATATCGAGGAGCCACAGTCAGGATTACACAAGATCTAGCAGGCTCCACATTAAAGGACCATAGAGTCTAGAATATAATATTCTGGAAGGCAAAGGATCTTGGACAGCAACCAAGAATCAACTACACAGAAAAATTATACATTAACATTCAGGAGAAAAGATGGACATTCATTGGAATAGGGGGTTTTCATTCATTTCTGATAAAATTATCAGAGTTGAACAGAAAAAAAAACAAGAATCAAGAGAACCATAAAAAGGTAATCAGGAAGAAAAAAGTCTATATTTTTAAAGGTCAAAATGTTTACATTCCTACATGAGAGAATACTTGTTATACGAGAACTGTATCTTTTTCAGGGTAATTAGAAAGGGTAAACTTAGTGTAGTTAGTTATAAGTTAGTTTTAATGTGATGATATAAAAAAAGAAATTAGGTGAGGAAAAAATATTGTAGTGGGAAAAGAGGAAAAGGGAGGTAAAATGGGATAAATTATGTCACATGAAAAGGCACAAAAGACTTATTACACTTGAGAGAAAGAAAGGGGGATAAGCATTGTTTAAACCTTAATCTTATCATTTTTGGCTCATAGAGGGAATATCATACATGCTTAGGTTAGAAAAGAAAATTGTCTCACCCTATAGAGAAGTAGGAGGGGAAAAGAAAGGGTGAGCCTAACTAAAGAGAAGGCAGAAGTAGAAAGGAAAAGGGACAAGAAAGGGGGGGTGAAAAGGAAGGGCAGATTGAGGGAATAGGTGGTCAGAAACAAACACTAATGAGAATGGAAAGGATGAAAGTAGAGAGAAAAATAGGATGGCAGGAAATACATAGTAATCTTAACACTGAATGTGAATGCAATGAACTATCCCATAAAACAGAAGTAGATAGTAGAGTGGATTAAAAGCTAGAATCCTAAAACATGTTGTTTACAAGATACGCATTTGAAGCAGAGAAATATATAGAGTGTAAGGAAAAGACTGGAGCAGATTATATTATGCTTCACCTGAAACAAAAAAAGCAGGGCTAGCAATAGTGATCTCACACAAAGAAAAAGCAAAAGTAGATCTAATTAAAAGAGACAAGGAAGAAAACTCCATTTTGCTTAAGGGTACCACAGATAATAAAGTAGTATCAATACTAAACATGTATGCACCAAGTGGTACAGTATCCAAATTCTTAAAGAAGTTAAGTAATAAGAATAGACAGACAGAAAAATTATACTAATGAAGGATCTCAACTTTCCTCTATCAGAACTAGATAAATCTAACCACAAAATAAACAATAACCAAGTTAAGAAGGTGAATTGAATTTTAGAAAAGTTACTTATAATAGAATTCTGGAAAAAAATGAATGGGATAGAAAAGAATATACCTTTTTCTCAGTGGTACATATGTACATAGGTACATAAAAACTTCACAGTTAAATAGAGAAAAGCAGAATTTTTTTTTTTTTTTTTTGCTGAGGCAATTGGGGTTAAGTGACTTCCCCAGGGTCACACAGCTAGGAAACGTTAAGTGTCTGAGGTCATATTTGAACACAGGTCCTCCTGACTTCAAGACTGGTGCTCTATCTAATACACTAACTAGCTGCCCCAAAAAGCAGAAATATTAAATGCATTCTTTTCAGATCATGATGAAATAAAATTATGTGTAATAAAGGACCATAGGAAAAGAGATTAAAAAATTAATTGGAAAATAAATAATTTAATCCTTAAGAATGATTGGGTCAAATAACAAATCATAGAAACCATCAATAATTCCATCCAAGAGAATGACAATAATGGGACAATATATCAAAAACTTGTGGAATGCATCCAAAGCAGTTCTTAATACATTTTTTTTAAATCTCTAGATGCTTACATGAATAAAAAAAGAAAGAGGAGGCCATTGAATTGAGCATGCAACTACAAAAAAAAAAAAAACAACTAGAAAAAGAACACATATAAAACCCCCAATTAAATACCAAATTAGAAAATCTGAAAATCAAAGGAGAGATTTATTCATTTTAAAGTAAGAAAACTATTTAACTAATAAATAAGACTGAGTTAGTTTTATGAAAAAAGCAACAAAATTGGTTGATTTTAAAAAGGAAAGAAGAAAACCAAATTGCCAGTATCAGAAATGAAAAGGGTGAACTTACCCCTAATGAAGAGGAAATTAAAGCAATGATTTGCTCAATTCTAATTTTTAAGGTAGTATTTTTTTTTCAGTAAGCCTCTGTATCTCCTTTTCCATTTGGCCAGTTCTGCCTTTTTTAAAGCATTCTTTTCTTTGTTGACTTTTTCTACTTTTCTTTTGTACCATCCCATTAATCTTCACATTTTTTTCTCTATCTTTCTTACTTGATTTTCAAAATCCTTTTTAAGCTCCTCCATGGTTTGAGACCAATTCTTATTTTTCTTGGAGGCTTTAGATGTAGGAACTTTGACTTAGTTAACTTCTTCTGAGTGTGTGTTTTAATGTTCTTGTCATCATAGTAACTTTCTATGGTCAGAATCTTTTTCTGTTTTCTGTTCTTATTTCTAGCCTATTTGGCTTTTAACTCTTTGTTAAAATAGGGTTCCCTTTCCAGGGTGGAAGATGCATTGTCCCAACCTTTAGGGTTCTTTTGCAGCTCTTTTCAGAGATCCCTTTAGGAACCTGACCACAAAGCATGCTTTTCTTTCCAGAATATATTAGAGGTGTCCCTGCCCTCCTCTAGCTGTAAGTTCTTATGTGCTAAAATATTAGAGTCCTTTCTCAGTGCTAGTAAAGAGACCTTTTGTGAGCTGAAACGGCAGAAGCTACTACTGCCCATGCCCACTTCTGGTTTATTTGTTTTCCAAGATCCTCTTACCATACCTGATAAAACTTTCCTGAAATTTTCCAAGACATATTTGGTGCCTCTGGGCTCAGGGATCTTGATAATTAAGATGCTGATGATTCAGAGGTCCATGTATCTGTTCCTGCTTTGCTGGTCCTGGAGTGGCCTGCACTAGAACTGCACAATGGACTCCCACCCTGGTGGCAGAGACTGTTTTTGCTGATATTCCAAGTTGTCTTTGATATCTCTGGACTGGGAGACCTGGAAGCCACCAATACTACTGCTGATTCAGTGGTCCCTGCGCCCATGTTTGTATTGCTGGCACTGGGACTGGGGAAATGAGGAAATAAAGAAATATGTTGCACATGTTTAACCTATGTCAGATTGCTTGTTGTCTTGGGGAGGGAAGAGAAAAGGAGTAAGATAGAAAAATATGGACCCAAAGGTTTTCGCTAAAGTGAATCTTTAAAACTATCTTTGCCTGTATTTGGAAAAATAAAATACTATTAAAAAAAGTAGCATAAGGCAATGAGACTTTGTTATAGGAAAGAAAATGTAGAGGGCTGAAAACTTTAACATTTGTACACATTTAGTCCAGGGAAGATCTCGAACTCTTAATTGAACACCAGATAGATAATTTTGATTATATTAAGTTAAAAAGTTTCTGTACTAACAAAACTAATGCAGACAAGATTAGGAGGGAAGCATCAAATTGGGAAATCATCTTTACATTTAGGGGTTCTGATAAAGGTCTCATCTCTAAGATATATAGAGAATTGTCTCACATTTATAAAAATTCAAGCCATTCTCCAATTGATAAATGGTCAAAGGATATGAACAGACAATTTTCAGATGATGAAATTAAAACTATTTATAATCATATGAAAAGGTGCTCCAAATCACTATTGATCAGAGAAATGCAAATTAAGACAACTCTGAGGTACCACTACACACCTGTCAGATTGGCTAAAATGATGGGAAAAGATAATGATGAATGTTGGAGGGGATGTGGGAAGACTGGGACACTGATGCATTGTTGGTGGAGCTGTGAATGGATCCAACCATTCTGGAGAGCAATTTGGAGCTATGCTCAAAAAGTTATCAAACTGTGCATACCCTTTGACCCAGCAGTGTTTCTATTGGGCTTATATCCCAAAGAAATCATAAAAGAAGGAAAGGGCCCCACATGTGCAAGAATGTTTGTGGCAGCTCTTTTTGTAGTGGCTAGAAACTGGAAACTGAGTAGATGCCCATCAATTGGAGAGTGGCTGAATAAATTATGGTATATGAATGTTATGGAATATTATTGCTCTGTAAGAAATGACCAACAGGACGATTTCAGAGAGGCCTGGAGAGACTTGCATGAACTGATGCTGAGTGAGATGAGCAGAACCAGGAGATCGTTGTACAGGGCAACAACAGTACTATATGAGGATCATTTCTAATGGACATGACTGTCTTCAACAATGAAATGCTTCAAAGCAATTACAATTGTGCAGTGAAGAAGGCCATATACACTCAGAGTGAGGGATGTGAAATGTGGACCACAACATAACATTTTCATGTTCTCTATTGATGTTTGCTTGCATTGTATTTCCTTTATCGGATTATTCTCTCTTATAGATACGATTTCTCCTGAACAAAAAAAATGATGTGTGGCAATAACTATACATATATTCAACTTAAGTATTCTAACATAATTATCATGTAGTGGATATCCTGCTATCTAGGGGAGGGGTGGGGAGTAGGGGGGAAAAATTTGTAACAGAAAGCTTTGTAACGGTTAATATTTAGTAATTACCCATACATATGTTTTGCAAATAAAAAGTATTAATAATAAAAAAAAGGAGTGGGATACTACCGATGCATGAATTTTTATGTCTTAAAATGAGGATAGGTGATGGATTAAGCTTCTAATGTTGCAACTACTATTGCTATTATTACTTATTGATTACTGTATTTTGCCAGGGCAATTCACATTTTGGGAGATTCCTAAGTATAAAAGACTTTTGTGTGGTTATATAAAGTTAATAATTTTCTGTGAAGCATTGTCAATGCTAGTTTCAAATTTACATATTAAAAATGCAAAATCTATATTTTTCCTTTTCTTCTAAATTCTATAAGATTTTGCACTTCTACCTTAATCCAACAAACACAGTCTTTACAACAGTAATTTCTTAAGCACCTAGGCAATTCTATGAATAATTTGCTGGATGTAGAGATAAGAGTTCAAATACCATCTTGGACATTTATTTAGCTATTGACAAGTTGTTTAATTTATATTGCTGCCAGAGACATTTTATTATCTCCATACAGATATGATACTTATAAAAACTTGGAAAAGGATATAACATGACCAGAAGATACCTTGCAGGCCCAAAAGAGTGTATTGCTCATCTGGCAGTACTCAATGGAGCTAAAATCAGTATTCACATTCCAAGTACTCACTGTCAATCTGAGATCTGTAATTCATCTCTTCAGTAACTCATATCTTTCAATAAATCTCAGCACTACAGACATATTTTCATTTTTTTAATTTCACATTTTGGTGGTTTAGGGTCATGTTTACAACTTAACATTCACTTAGTGAACTAAGCTACTAAATGCTGACAAAAGGGAAGAACAGACCAAATACTTCTCTGACCTTAGCAATTATTCATGAACCTTAAAACAATGGAGGTGTACTTCAGCCCTTAAAATTCACTTTCACGGTATATGAATGCTATGGAATATTATTGCTCTGTAAAAAAACGACCAGCAGGACAATTTCAGAGAGGCCTGGAGAGACTTGCATGAACTGATGCTGAGTGAAATGAGCAGAACCAGGAGATCATTATACACGGCAACAACAATACTATATGACGATCAATTCTGATGGACATGGCTCTCTGCAACAATGAAATGTCTCAAACCAGGTCCAATTGTTCAGTGAAGAAAACCATATACACCCAGAGAGAGGGATATGAAATGTGAGCCACAACATAACATTTTCATGCTCTCTATTGATGTTTGCTTGCATTGTATTTCCTTTCTCTGATTTTTTTTCTTGTAGATATGATTTTTCTTCCACAACAATGATAAGTGTGGAAATATGTATGCATATATTTGACTTGTCAAGTATTTTAG
>JAJPUD010025507.1:5084-17496 GCA_023553655.1 Myrmecobius fasciatus | reverse complement strand
GTTTATTCAGCCATTCTCCAATTGATGGGCATCCATTCAGTTTCCAGTTTCTTGCCACTATAAAAAGGGCTGCCACAAGTACATTCTTGCACATGTGGGGCCCTTTCCCTCCTTTAAGATCTCTTTGGGATATAGGCCCAGTAGAAACATTTCTGGGTCAAAGGGTATGCACAGTTTGATCACTTTTTGAGCATAGTTCCAAATTGCTCTCCAGAATGGTTGGACCAGTTCACCACTCCACCATCAATGTATTAGTATCCCAGTTGAAAGTGCTTTTTAAAAAAGTGTATTTTTACCTAACATTATATTAACATTGAGTTAAAACAAAGTGATGTATTGTTAGAACAAGTAATTCAGTTGTTAATAAGCCTGAATGTGAGTTTGTCTCTCATAAACCACATATATAGAATTCTATTTCAAAAAGTTCTAAAGTTTATAAAATTCTATGTTCCACAGTTAATATTTGGAGAAATGTTCTCCCAGCCCTTGTCCTTCTCCTCAACATACATAAACTTCAAATACTCCATAGTATTTATCCTTACAGGGATGATATCACTTTATCTTCTCTACTCCCTATGTGGAAATATGTTTCTTCTCTTGCTGAGTTTAAGCCCTGAATTGATTTTTCAACCATATTCTTGAAGTTATTTCTTTTCTTCTTTCATTTGTCTCTGTAAGACTGTCTTTTCTGACTTTGGTTAGTGATCTGAAAAAAGAGGGATCTAGGCACAGTATATTGTTGGAAGCTAGCTAACAAGTTTCTATGTAGAAATTGAATCTGATAGAAGAAAAAGGGTAGGGGTAAAAATAGATGCAGCATCCAGGATAATGTTTACTAGGATTTCAAGGGTGCCATCTCTGAGTTTTTATTTTCTCATCCTGAACTGGCAAGATATGGGAAGGAGGGTAAGAGGAACTTTGAGCGACATGATAAATACTCCCATGGTTTTATGTGGGTCTACAGTTGGTATGACTGTTCAGGTCACAGTTATTTAGTCATGACTTTGGAATTGGTTATTTCTAAGAGCTGAATTGGTAGCCATTTTCCTTTGGATTGTAAAGTTTCATATGATCAAAACTATGTAATCCAATTTGACTTGTGTACACATGTGGCTGATAATTAAACATTCACTTGGGTAGCAAACTGAACAGAGAAGCCCTAGGATAAGGAAAGGATAAGAGGGGAAGAAGGAGGCCAGGATTGGGAATTTGCTTAGAATAGATCACAGCAAGCAGGTCACATAAATGAGATAGGTGGTCTAGAAGTCAAACTCAGGAAGATTAGCCAAAGCAGGGAGAAGCAGGCAAGTACTATGGGTCTAAGGTAAGCAAAGGATAAAAAAACCATTGACATCAATAGATCAGGTAACCATGGCTTAGAGACAAAAAAACAAAAGTGAACAGCTAAGACTCTGGGTAATAAGCCTAACTTTGGGTAATAAGAGGTCAGGATCTAGACAGTGTGTCTGAGTAATAGGTACAGAGTACTAATTATAATAGAGCTTAACACTAAGCTAGTCCCCATAAAGTATGAGAGATTTCCTGTGTGTAGTAATTCCTTTCCAGATCTAGATCTGGCTTTAGGATATGAACAGACAAGCCAGGATGCAGAAGGTGATACATGCATCTCATAAGAAATGTTTTGGGATAGGCATGGGTGAGGAGGTTCATGGATGGACTTTTAGCTGGACACCTATGGGGGAGTATTGTCCTTACTTTCAACACCCCACATTATTTCATCCTTTACCATTAAATCCCTCTCCTTCCCTCTTACCAGTATTACCTAGCAGGATTTTCTCCTAGTCCTTAGAATTATTCACTTATGAATCTTCTTTTTTGAAAAAGAATTTTTAGTAAACCTTTTGTTTTAACTATCAGTTATTTCTAGTTATAAACCCTCTTTCTTTTCTTCCCTATCATCTATTAATCTTTTAATCAACAAATATTTATCAAGCACCATCTAGGTGCTATGCCAGAGACAGAAATAAAAATTGAATAGTCTCTCAAGAAATGTAAATTCTAGTAGGAGGACAACATGAACATAAACAGATAAGACACTAAAGGGAATTGGACCCTCCCTTGTAACAAAGAAAAACAATCAAGCAAAATAAACCTATATACACATATCTCTGGAGAGACAGCATAGACTATGAGAGCAGAACATTGTATACATTGTCAGATGTGGTTATTATATAAGTTGTTTTTGCTTAACTATCCCTTTACTTTCAATTCACTTTAGTATCTACCTGTATATGTACTTGATGTCTCCCCCGATAGAATATAAAAGTTCCTTGAAGAAAGGGAGGGGGGAGATTTTTTTCATTATCTGTGTTCTGGTTCTGCTTATTTGACTATTAACAGCTCATACAAATTTTTCATTTTTTTCTTTGAATTGTTCATTTGTCATTTCTTGTTGTACAATAGTATTCAATTTTATTCATATACCACAATTCATTCAGTCATTCCCTAGTCAGTAGCACTCACTTTGTTTCCATTTATTTGCTGTCACAAAAGTACTGTTATGAATATTTTAGTATGTAGCAGACCTTTCTTTTCAGTTTTGACCATTTTAGCATATATGCCAGTAATGGAATTGATAGTGGACCTATGGGCATTAATAATCATTTTTGTTTACATAATTACAGATTATTTCTCCTCCTCCTCTTCTTTCGCTCCTTCTTCTTCTTATCTTTTTCTCAAGTAGCATTTTATTTTTTCCAATTACATGTAAGGATAGTTTTTAACAATTATTTTTTATAAGATTTTGAGTTCCCAATTTTTTTCTCTCTCTCCCTCTCCCCTCTCTAAGATGACGAGCAATCTAATACAGGTTATACATGTGCAATCATGTTAAATATATTTTCACATTACTCTTGTCTGAAAGAAGAAACAGAACAAAAGGGAAAAACCATGAACCAAAAAACCAAAAAAAGGTGAAAATAGTTTGCTTTATGTGCTTTGATCTGCATTCAGATTCCATAGTTCTTTCTCTGGATGTAGATAGCATTTTTCATCACAAGTCTTTGGATATTGTATTTTGTGATATTTGTATTTTTGAGAAGAGTTAAAGTCAGAGTTGATTTTCACACAATGTTGCCGGTACTGTATAGAATGTTATCCTGGTTCTGCTCATTTCGCTCAGCATCAGTTCTTTTAACAAATTATTTTTGAGAACAGTTGAACCAATTGAATAACTCCACCAACAAGTGTATTAGTGTTTCTGGTCTTTCGACTATACCTCCCAACATTTACTTTTTTGGTTCTTATTTGCATGATGTGAGGTAAAACTTCAAGAGTTGTCTTAATTTGAATGTTTTATTATTAGCTTTTTTTTTTTTGATTAACACATTGCCTTTTCTTAAGACTATCTGATTGGATATTTCCTTCTTTATACCTGTTCTAATGTCCTTGCAACTTTGGTCCGCTTATTCCTGTTTATAGACTGTGTTGGTTATTACATATCGGGAGCCTCCAAATCCTGAATATCAGGAATTTCAGCATCGTTTGCTGCTAAGGGCTCGGACTGACTTTGGTGTGGAGCTGACCCCCTCTTTGGTAAGGAGTCCTTTCCTTCTTTGAAGTGTGTATACCTCAGAGAAGCCCCTTCCTGACCCAGCCCACTCTCTCTATCCTCCATTTCTATTCACCTAATTCTAAATACATGGATCCAGGTTATGAATTCTTTCCATTCTGCTGTCCTTTCACTGGGAGGCTTGCAGGTTGGAAGTGGCTCCTGGGAGCGCCCAGGGACTGATCAAAGGGACAAAAGATGAAAGAAAATGGGGGGAGATTGGGCAGGGAAGGAAAGGAGATGGGGTAGTCTTTGGAAGTATGGGGGAGAGTAGGGCTGAGCTTGCCATTCCCAGATGAACCTCATTGCTGGCTGCTTCTACGATGGGATCCTGCTCTACGCTGAGGTCTTGAATGAGACACTGCAAGAGGGGGGTACCCGGGATGATGGACTTCGAATAGTGAAGAAGATGCAAGGGCGCAGATACCAGGGTAATAATAAATAACTCACATTTATATAGCACTGTAAAATTTACAAAGTGCTTTTTCCCCTAGAAGAGCAATTTAGAGTATTGGAGAACAGGGAGCAAATAGTGATATAATGGAAATAGCTAGCCCAAGGTATGGAGTTAGAAGATTGTAGTTCACATCATGTGGGCCACTTACTACCTGTATGACTTTGGGCAAACCACTTAGCTTCTCTAGAGTTCAGTTTCTGAATCTCTAAAATGAAGGGATCGGACTAGATAGCCTCTAAAATCCTTCTTAAAAGTAAGTCTCGAGATATTTGTAAGGCACTTACCAAAGTACCTGGCATATAGTAGACACTAAGTATTCCCATTTCCTCCCCTAAGTTTCTGATGCTTTTAAAAAATTGGACTTTTGATCTCATTGTTATAGAGTCCTCCCAGTAAGGAAATTCCTGACAATACAGGTCTAGACAGGCTCTTAAAAAGAGCTGCCTGGGGGAGAGAAGTTAAGTGATTTATTCAGTCACTCAGCAAAGTTGGAATTGAACTCAGGATTTCCTGACTTTGAGGTTGTCTCTCTATCCACCAGTGCAAGTTCCTTGTAATGATTGTGGGAGAGGGTGGGTACCAGATATCAGAGAGCAGGGGCAGCTAGAGTGGGAAGGATTGATGGGAAGTAGAAGCATGAAGGTGTCAAGATAAGAAGAGAATTGATGAGAGAGGAGTGTGTTGGCAGAGAAGTAAGATAAGAGCAGGAGAACCAACAAAGAGACTATCCAGAGCATCAATACATCTTTCTGTCCCATCTCAGGTGTGACAGGACTGGTTGTAATGGACAAGAACAATGACCGTGAAACAGACTTTGTCCTTTGGGCCATGGGGGACCTGGACTCCGGGGACTTCCAGGTGAGGGGGGGGAGACACACACACACACACACACACACACACTCTTTTGCTGTGTATATTTGGTCTGGTGTCCTTGAACCTCACCAGAAGGCAGTACTGAAGTGACAGATGGTAATACCCTTTTTTTTTCTTTTTTGCATAGTTATAACTTGTGATAGGGGTAGTGGCTGTGTTGGGGAGGTTACAAGGAAAGGAAATATTTTGTGTATGAAGGAAGATGGGAAGTTGCTGTCTGTGATCCTTGCTCTCTTCCGTGCAGCCTGCCGCCCATTACTCTGGAGCTGAGAAGCAGATCTGGTGGACTGGGCAGCCTATCCCCTGGGTGAAGGGGGCCCCTCCTTCTGATAATCCCCCTTGTGCCTTCGACTTGGATGACCCGTCCTGTGATAAAAGTGGGTGTGTGCAGGGGCTGGGGGCACAGCCTCCTCCCTTCTCTCCCAAATGGCCCTCTCTTTCCCAAGTATCTGCCACATCCTTGATTTGGAGACTGCCTCCTTCCAGCTGCCTTCTTTCCTAGCTTCACACCTCCCTTTGAACTACCCTTGCCCTTTCTTAAGGCATCTCCTGGCATACCTTCTCAAGTGACCACATCCTCCTCCCTCCTATACAGCCCCTCTTTCGACTCTGGCCATTGTGGCTTTGGGTACAGGGATCACTTTCATAATGTTTGGTGTTTCCAGCTTCCTCATTTTCCGGTGAGTTCTTGATATTTTATGTTGCCTTCTTCTCTGTTACTACATTGTCCCACACCATCATTATTTTCCTTTAAAAGCTTAGGAGCAAACCCTAATTCTTAAACTGAGTCCAGGGAAGCATCCCAGGGGCTAATCCAGTGCACTTATTTACTTGTTCTTCCCTACCTCATCTTTTCCATAATTGGTCTGTGTTTGAAAGTGGCATCCCTAGTGGTGTATCTCTTGAATATGGTGGCCTCTCTTCCAACCCAAGAATCAATAATGTATTAGAATCTCATGGGACTGGCTCTAGTATAGGCTCTTGCCTAATCTTTGGACTGATTTCCAATCTTTGGGTTTGAAGTGTGAATTAACTCATGTAGAACACATACTTTTTTTTTTTTTGATACAAGATATGGTGATTGCATTATTAAAATCTTTGATCTACCCAGGTCAGGGTCCCTCCCTTGTTCCCTTGTCCCAGTGCTGATCTATGATGTGGACCTGGGCTGGGCTGCTTGAAGTGTGCTGTCCTTTTAGGAAGCTAATGCTGGAGAAGGAGCTGGCCAGCATGCTGTGGCGAATTAGATGGGAGGAACTGCAGTTTGGCAATTCAGAGCGTTATCACAAGGGCGCAGGCAGCAGGCTCACACTGTCCTTGGTGAGACTGCTGCAGGTTTGGGGCTTCCTCTCCCTCCTACTCTGAAATCTCATCTGTCCTCATTTACATTCTCCTCCCTTGCCATATTTCCTTCTGTTACCTTCTTTTCTCTTCCCCCAAGGAGAGCTCCAGTTCCATTCCCCAGTTCCTTACCCTCATTTGATAACTTTCACTCAGGCTCCCCTCTAATAGATATTCCTCCTCCCCCACCCCCATTACTTTACTTTTCCTGGTTCCTCCCTGGCTCTGAGCTTTTTCTACCAGCCTCGGCTCCCTGGCCTGTAATGATAACTCCATGTACTGCAGCTACTGTCCAACCTTCCCTTCCCTCCTTCCCCCCATGTCGCCCTTGACCCCAGCGGGGATCCAGTTACGGCTCGCTCATGACAGCCCATGGGAAATACCAGATCTTTGCCAACACCGGTCACTTCAAGGTGAACAAACTTCTGCTCTCAGCCCTTGTCTTATTCCCTATGTTCCCTTACCCTCTAGTCACCCTATTTTCATCCCCTCCTCTTGCTCAGCAGTGTAATCACCTGGGCTCCTGACCCTGTCCCTCCTCCAGCACCCTAAGCCCCACACGTTCCTTCTTCTTGCTTGGACCTTAATCCCTTCCTCTATCTACTTCTTTCCTAACTTCAATTTTACTCTCACTATCCCCTTTGTCCAATATCCCATACCAGAACCTACATGTTTGAGCTCAAACAGGACCTGCCGTGTTAGCTCTATGCGTTTCTTATTCACATGTTTGATGGCAACAACATTTCCCTGGAGAAGGAGTAGAACAGAGAGAAAGGATTAAGGATTCAGGGAAGATTCAAAATTGGAAGAAGGGTTGGGGTAGATTACAGTAATTCAGGCAACTTTGGATACATCTGTCCTCTTATTTTCTTCCCAATCCCTCCAGATGAGGGATGTTCAGTTCAATCACTTGACCCGATTCATTGGAGCCTGCATAGACCCTCCCAACATCTGCATTGTTACAGAGTATTGTCCCCGAGGGAGCCTGCAGGTGAGAGTGTTAAGGGGAGGTTGGGATTGTGCAGGCAGTGAATGAGGTGATATTGTGTCAGAATTGGGGCAGGTATATCCTTTGTCTTTGTCACTCCTAGGACATTCTAGAGAATGATAGCATCAACTTGGATTGGATGTTTCGTTATTCACTTATTAATGACCTTGTGAAGGTGAGTATTCCCTCTGCTTTGGGGATAAATTAAGTTACTTTCTGATTCCTTTTTTCTTGGGAATTGGCGAGGGGAAATTCAGGAGCCAAAGGAGAATGAATAAAAGGAGGAATTGGCAAGGTGACACTTATCCCAGAGGGGCATTTGAACCCCTTCTTTTTGATCACTAAATGTAACATCATCTTTGTTATTTCACAAGCAGAATCCTGAAGCTTTTTATACCTTTTAGGGAAAAAGAAACACAAAAGAGAGAGTTTATGGAGCAGAAGGTTCTGAATTATCTAGATGTACTCTAAAATTGTGGTGGTGTGGCTGGCTTGGCTCCTGGAGATTTTTTGGTGGATTTACAGTTCATACATCTCTTTCTGTCCTAACTTGTCTACATGAGGTTCCAGTTTTCTTTAATTCTAGCTACTTGGGCCTTTAGTGTGACTTGAGGCTGCCATAAGAACTTCTGGTTGCTTCTTTTCTTTACCTTTTTGCTAGAAGTTCTTGTAGTTCCTGGACTCAGGAGCTCTTCTTTCCATGTTTTGGTTTCTCTCTGGCATCTTCCCTTTTACATCTGAATCTTGGAGGTAGGCTGGGTAGGCCATGGGAAAAGCATGACATTTTAAATTTAGATTTGGGTTCAAATTCCAGCCTGGATAGTTGTTACTTGGTCTTTCATTTCCTCATTTGTAAAAATAATTGTGCTTTTACTGCCTATCTCACAGAATTATTGTGAGGAAAATGCTTTTTGACCATAAGATGTTGCATAAATGTGGATTATTATTAATTATTATTAGCATGATCATGAACCAGTATTTATAGCTGGTACTAGTTCCTAGTTGCATCATCTCCTTCATCTGGCACCCAGATATTGCCTGCCCAATAGTCATATGGTAGGGTGTCTGGGAGGCTTGCCAAACCCTTTTCAGGGGTTCTGATCCATCTTTGGTGTTCACCTGACTTTGACATGTGGCTTCAAGAAGCCAAAGCATATACAGTGGTCACACCATGGTAGATCTAGGCAGACATGCTGGGTGAAGTTGAGGGTAACCCACAGGTCTCAAACCCATCAGAGAGTTGGGAGGTGTCTACGCCAAATATGTGAAGACTCCCCCTGGCATAATGGGCTGATAAGAACAGTTTGTTGCAAGTGTTATCTGGGTGGCTAAAGTAGGCACTGTGGAGCACTTAGAGCTTGGTCAGACATTGAAGACACCAAGATCTTCCACTACCTTCTGGGCCAAAGCTAGGTCATTCTTTTATCTTGCGACTTTGAAGAGAGAGTGAGGCAATGACTTCGTGCAAGTGCTATGCTTAAATCCAATTCATGCTCAAGTCAAGATGTCACTCCATGACCCCTCTTTGATATAAAGAACATAAACAACAGAGTCATAGTTTATATTGTATTATCCTGTTACTTTCATGTAGTTTATCTGGAGTTTTCCCACTTGGCTTCTGTTCTCAATCACCAAAAAGAAAACTGATTTCTAATCTACAAATCACAGGCTCCCCTTGACCTGTCAGCTGATCTGCTAATTACTGATTAGAACTTTTAAAATAGTTAACTCTCCCACTTAGGTGTATTATTTTTGGGTTTCTTCAGAGGGATGTTTTTTCAAAATAAGTTCATTTAATTTTTATAGTATAAGAGAACATACATTGAAACTAATAGTTAATTCTACTAGGAAAGGGGGGTGGTATTTCATCACAGACTTCTCCATTCTTTCTTGGTCCCAGTGACTTGGTTTGTATCCTGCAGGGCATGGCCTTTCTCCACAACAGCATTATTGCTTCTCACGGGAGCCTCAAATCTTCCAATTGTGTGGTGGACAGCCGGTTTGTGCTAAAGATCACTGACTATGGCCTGGCCAGCTTTCGGTCAGCTGCTGAGCCAGATGACAGTCATGCTCTCTATGCCAGTGAGCCCCGACATCCTAAAGTCACCTTCTTTTCCTCCCTCCTACTTGTGGTTGTCTCCTTTTGGGTTATGGTGGGATGAAAATAATGGGTTGTTCCAAGAGGGGGCGGGATATAGAATTTTTCCCTTCTTGGGGCATTTGTGAGTTGAAATGTTATGGGTTTGAATTTCTGGGAAGACCTGGGTGCTCTCCCATTTCATAGCTTAGATCAGTCCATTTATACTTTACAGAGAAGTTGTGGACAGCACCAGAGCTATTAAATGGGAGCCGTCTACTGACTGTAGGTATCCAGAAGGCTGATGTTTACAGCTTTGGGATCATTCTGCAGGAGATTGCACTTCGAAGTGGCCCCTTCTATGTAGAGGGCCTGGACCTCAGCCCCAAAGGTGAGTCTTCCCCTCCTTGACCGCCCCTCCCCTTTTTGGGGAAGCAGTCAAGGTTTAGTGACTTGTCCAGAGTCAGCAACTGTCTGAGGTTTGATCTCAGGTCCTCCTGACCCCACAGCTAAATGCTGTCCCAACTCCCTGCCTCTTTGAATGGAAGGTACTGGACCCAGGGTCCTGGGGTGAGCACTGTAACTTTCTGGGTTACCCTTCTTCACCTCCTTTTGCTTTCTCCACCTTCAGAGATTATCCAAAAGGTCCGCAATGGTCAGCGGCCATACTTTCGGCCGAGTATTGACCGAGCACAGCTGAGTGAGGAGCTAGCTTTGCTGATGGAGAGATGCTGGGCTCAGGATCCAGCTGAACGACCAGACTTTGGACAGATCAAGGGCTTCATTCGACGTTTCAACAAGTGAGAGGGCATCAGAGGGCATGGAAGGTTTCCCATAGAGAGAATGAAGCTGGGTTCTGGGTGCTTTGGAGGGGCGGAAGGACTTAAGTGAAGGCTCAGAGAGAGGTACAGGGGATATTTATATGTGGTTTTGGGGGGAGGTTCTCCAAATAAAATGCCCTTCCCTCCCCTAGGGAAGGTGGTACCAGCATCCTAGATAACCTCTTGCTTCGAATGGAGCAGTATGCAAATAATCTGGAGAAGTTGGTAGAGGAGCGGACACAGGCCTATCTGGAGGAGAAGCGCAAGGCTGAGGCCCTCCTCTACCAGATTCTGCCACAGTGAGCTCCTTGAGAATCCCTTTATCTCCCTTCCAACCCCCAGCGGTGTTTTTCCCTTATTCAAAAACCTATCCCAGGCCCCCCTTCCTAAGGAAGCCTTCTACTAGGAGTCACCCTCCCTTTCCTGCTCGCTCCAGTGAGCTCCTTCCTCACCCCCACCAATTATAGCTGTGTCTCCTGTTGGAAAAAAGAGAGCTCTTTCAGAGTCCTCTATACACTCTCAAGCCCTGCTTCCAGGGCTTTCTACTGCCACACAAAGACCCATAGACACATTCATCCCTTCCACCCTTCCCAGCTCAGTGGCTGAGCAGCTGAAACGAGGGGAGACTGTACAGGCTGAGGCCTTTGACAATGTCACCATTTACTTCAGTGACATCGTGGGCTTCACAGCCCTTTCAGCAGAGAGCACCCCTATGCAGGTGAGAGATTTTGTAAGCCATAGGATAGAGGGGCCTTTGAGTCTCTGGAGAGGATTGGGGTCTCTCTGGTGGGGACTTGGAATTCTTGGTCTTAAGGGAATTGGGGAATGGTATTAGGTTTCCATTGATGTCAGGATTATATCTCTTTGGGAGGTATTGGAGTACCTTGGGGAAAGTCATAACCTTTGTAGAAGTTAGAAACTTGAATCTCAGAATCTCCCTATCCCATGTCAGGTGGTGACACTTCTGAATGACCTATATACCTGCTTCGATGCCATCATTGACAACTTTGATGTGTACAAGGTGGGAACCAGGGTTAGCACCCCCTCCCCCCAGACCAAAATCTGATTTCCTGAAACCCTGAAATCAGGATTACCTGGGCTTCTGAACATGAGCCCGTGTGACAAAATGTGGGTCTGGGGACGTGCACACACAGAGACACACACACACACACGTATATATAAATGTATTCCCAGGCTCCTAATTTGACTCACTCTTTGGAAACTCACCCCCATATAGGTCTTGGATTGATAAAAGAATTTGGGGAAAAAATTTCAAGTATTTTAAAATAAAACTTTTTTTTTTAAATTTAAATCCCTCTGTTGGCAGAAATTGAATCCCTATTCCATAGATCCTTACTGTAGCCCAAGACCCTCTGGCTGTGGTACCCCTGGGTTACTCTGCCTCATCTCTGCTGTCTGTCATAATTGTCTTTGTACACAGTAGCTTCTAGGATTCTGCTTTTCTCTAATTTGTTAGTTTCCTCTAACAGTTTCCAGATGCAGATAGGATGTATTTATATTGTTATATGATAGCTTCAAACTTATAGTCAAAGGAAAGGTGATTAATTTTTACTATGTGAGGCAAATTTTTTCAATTCCTCACTCTTGGTCTCAGTAGGACCAGATGAGTAAAACTGTACCTGGTCCTTAGTCATTCCCCTTTCTCATCTCCTCCTCCTATCCTTTCCATTCAGTCTCTGCCCCCTTTGCCCCTCCATCTTCCATATTAGGCCAAACACACACAAATGGAAATGTTTGAGGGTATGCTTCCTCACCTGACCCTGTTATTTTCCCTTATAGGTGGAGACTATTGGTGATGCCTACATGGTGGTATCTGGTCTCCCCGGACGTAATGGTCAACGCCATGCCCCTGAGATTGCTCGTATGGCTCTGGCGTTGTTGGATGCTGTTGCTTCCTTCCGAATTCGGCATCGGCCTCACGATCAGCTACGACTGCGAATCGGTGTACATACTGGTAAGATTAGCTCTGACTTCTGATTCCTACCCTCAGATGGCTAGAGGATCTCTTCAAACTTGCCCTTCCCTATAGGGCCAGTCTGTGCTGGAGTTGTTGGCTTAAAAATGCCCCGATATTGCCTGTTTGGGGACACAGTGAATACTGCCTCGCGTATGGAATCCAATGGTCAAGGTGAGATTTATTCCAGGGGTTCTCTTTGTACTTGAGTTATGAAATACTTTTATCACCCTACAAGGGTCTTCATTTGGTGCAAGACTTCTCTTCCCCTCCCCTCCCCTCCTGTTTTGTGTCAAGTGGATGGGAAGA
>JAJPUD010025506.1:0-17496 GCA_023553655.1 Myrmecobius fasciatus | reverse complement strand
GATGCCCATCAATTGGAGAGTGGCTGAATAAATTATGGTATATGAATGTTATGGAATATTATTGCTCTGTAAGAAACGACCAGCAGGACGATTTCAGAGAGGCCTGGAGAGACTTGCATGAACTGATGCTGAGTGAAACGAGCAGAACCAGGAGATCATCATGCACAGCAACAACAGTATTACATGATGATCAACTCTGATGGACATGGCTCTCTGCAATAAAGAATTGTCTCAAACCAGTTCCAGTTGTTCACTGAAGAAAACCATATACACCCAGAAAGTGGGACATGAAATATGGACCATAATGTAACATTTTCATGATCTCTATTGACATTTGCTTGCATTGTGTTGCCTTTTTCTGATTCTTTTTTTTCTTGTAGATAGTATTTTTCTTGCATAACTTCTCAAGCATTTCAACATTATTAACATGTAGTGGACTTCCTGCCATCTAGGGGAGGGGAGGGGACTGGGGGTAAAATTTGTATTGGAAAGCTATGTAAAGATCAAGGTTGGGGAACTACCCATACATATGTTATACAAATAAAAAGCTTAAAATAAAAAAATATATATTTTATAGGAAAGGTTAAGGTCATTCACTAGCAGGTTCCTCTTCTCCTCTCCTCCTCATCTGTCACTTAGGTGTCTTCTGTTAATTTCTCTTCCTTTACCCCATCTCAGATGAGGAAGTTATTATGTTCTTTACCAAGACTAACCCCTTTACTTGTTCAAGTAATGACCCCTTTACTTGTTCAAGTAATGACAGTTCATCCCATGATCTCCAACAGACTTCTCTGTCAACCTCATTCTATCATTTATTTTCAATTTTTCTCTACCTACTGACATTCTCTACTTGCCTCCAAACATACCTGTTTCCCTCATTCGGGGAAAAAAACCTTCCACTTAATTCATTTCTCTCTGTTATCATCCTAAATCTATTCTTTCATTTGCTGTTAGATTCTTCAAAAGGTCATCTGTAACAGGTGCTTCTTCTTCCTTACTTTTCATTTTATTTTTAATCTTCCATAATCTGGCTTCTGATTTTATCATTTTTCCAAAACTGCAATCTCCAAAGTTACTAGTGCTCTCTATTGCTAAATCCTCATTCTACTAGACCTCTCTGCTATCATTGGAACTGCTTATTATCCTTTCCTACCTGAAACTTTTTTCTCTCTAGGTTTTTGGGACACTATTCTCTCATGAATCTGTTGCTTATTATCTAACTGACCTTTACTGCCTCTTTTACTAGATCCTAATTCATCCAATGTCTTCTAACCACAGGTGCCCTTTAGTGTTCTTTCCTAGCTCCTCTTTTCTTCATATACTATTTCACTTGATAGTCTCATAAACTTCCATGGATCTTATTATTATTCCTATACTGAGAATTCTTAAAACTGCTTTTCCTGTCCCAATCTTTATACTAAATTCCAATCTCACAAGTCTAACTGCCTTTCAGACTTTCAAACTAAAAATTTCTAAAATTGAATTAACTATTACCCCCCAATCATCTTCCTCACCCTGCTACCTTCCCCATTACTGTAGAGAATGATAGCATGCCTTTATCAGAGAAGGTGTTGTGTTGTAGGATAAAAGCAGAGTTGAATTAGCTCAGAAGAAATATAAGATGCTTAAAATTAGAGAGCCATCCAAAAATGTTTATAAGCACTATTTATGTCTGATCCATGACAGAGCATTCTGAGCTTATATGACTCTAATCAGCCACTGTCAGTCACATTATACTTTGACCCAACATAGAGATATCATTTTGGTCCTCTTCAAGAATGGGGGACAATAACCAACCAACCAAGAGAGCAATACTATCCTAATTTCTCAGGTTTATTATGTAGTTATTCTCTGAGATTCTGTTGTCTTCATCACTTCACAGCTTTATTACTCCAATGTCCTGCAAATGAGTCTGCCCACCAGAAGTGTCTCCTCATTCCAATCCCTTCTCCATTCAGCCATCTAACCGGTTATACTAAAAGGAAGCTCTGACTATGTCTCCTCTTTACTCAGTGAACTCCAGTAACTTCCTATCATCACCCCCATGATGAAATACAAAATGTTTTCTTTTGCATTCAAAGCCCTTCATAATAGCTCTCTCCTACCAGTCTTCATATACCTTATTCCTCACTCTCTGATCCAATGAAACTGGTTTCCCACCTATTTCTCTAATATGACACTTCATTTTTCTGCTCTGGACATTTTCTCTGAATGGTCTCCCTGCATGGAACCTTCCTTCCTTAAGTCTTCCTATAGACTTCCCTGATTTCTTTTTAAAACTCCCGCACTTTACAGAGAGTCTTTTTAAAGCCCTTTTATTACAAGTGCCTTCCTTCTGTGATTTTCTCCCTTTTTATCTTTTATATAGTTCACTTTGGATGCATTTGTTTTCATAATTCTCTCCCCCCCCATTAGATTACAAGTCAACTGAAGGTAAGGACTGTCTTTGCTTCTTTTTCCTATCCCCTGTACTTAGCACAATACCTGTAACATAGTAGATTTAATATATGTTTATTGATTGATTGATATTCATTGATGCAATTGAGGTAATCTATCTCAGTTCAAATGAAGAACCTAAAGTACAAATATCAGGAACATCTTTCCTTTTGTATTAAACAATGCAAAATAAAACAAAAATAATTCATCCCAGTCCCGATTAGTGCAAATAATTAATCATTTGCAGTAGTCACATATATTTATACTTGTACTATTTGAAGTTCTAATTATGTAAAATATGGTAATTTTTTCCATCCCAATAGAAATATGCAGTACAAATTTGAATAATGGTACAATGTCAGGAGATTCATTATTTATGTTAATTGAGACTTAGCTGTACCTGATCACTATCATACTATCTGTTCTTTATCTCATAAGAATAAACTCATCTTTTTAGTGCCACTTCAAATACTATATCAAAGTTTTAGATTATGGCTTAAGCTTAAAACAAGTTTACAATTCCATGAAATATATAGAAATTTCTGACAAACCTACAATGTTACAGGCAATGGATTATACAATGGACTTTAAAGCAACCCAAATGAAATACTCCTTTTCCCTCAGGGAGTTTACATTCCTTCTAGAGAAACAAGGTAAGTTTGAGTGTAAAAGAAAAAATTAAGCTGAAGTAGAGAGTCACTACTAAGGAGGAAAAAGTCAGTCTAGAAACTGACATTTGAGATGATCCTTGAAAGACACTGGGGAATCCAAAAGGCAGAAGCAAATAGAATGACTTTCTTTTTGATATATGTAATGTATGTAGATACAGATATAGATAAATCAAATTGACTTTCTTTTTGATATATACATATATTCTAAATCATCTTCCTCACCCTACTATCTTCCCCATTACTGTAGAGAGTGATAGCATGCCTTTATCAGAGAAGGTGCTATGCTCTAAGAGAAAAGCAGAGTTGAATTAGCTCAGAAGAAATTTAAGATGCTCAAAATCAGAAAGCCATCCAAAATGTTCATAAGCATATATATATATATATATATATATATATATATATGTATGTATATGTATAAAAGAAAGTCAATTTGATTGGACTAAAGAGTATCTGAAAAGAAATAATGTATAACTATTCTGGAAAGATAGACAGGAGCCAATAGGTAATAAGGAGCAAGTGAAGTCTATTAAATAATGGAATGACAGTTTTAGTTTTAAGAAAATCATATTGGCAGTTAAATTGAAGATAAATTGTAATGGGGAGAGGAAAGAAGATCAATTGCAAGTAAAATATGAGGAAGGCTTCGACTATATTTGTATCTTCATTGAATGCACAAAGGGGACAAGGCAAAAATTTTTGTTATGCAGGAAAATCAACAAACTTTGGGTGTAGATTAGATATATATGTATGAGAGGAAGCATGAGAAGTCAAGAATGACTCCAAGATTGTCAACTTGTGCTCATTGAAGCATGGTGATCTCATTTACAAAAATTGATGTTTGAAAGAAAAATGAAATGCCATAGAAAAATAATGGTTTTTGTTTAGAAATATTGAGCTGATAATGTCTTTGGGGTATTCAGTTTGAAATATCCACATAACAATTGGCAATATGATTTTGAAGATTAGAATGGAAATAGGTTCTAGATATATAGATATGGAAGTCACGTGCATAGATATAATTGAATGCAGAGTCTGTGATATGATCTTTAAGGAAGAGGGGTGAGCTCATAAGAGAAAATTAGAATACATGGCATTGATGGTAGAGCGTGAATAATTATCTAATAAAGTATGCTGAGAAGGAAAATCCAAAGTGGAGGACCAAGAGAAGATGGTTTTATGAGAACTCAGAGTTTCCAATAAGAGTGGGGTAAATAGTGTCAAAGACAAGTCAAAGGGAGACATTTTGATTGACCATTTTAGGGATTGTCAAACTTTAAAATTCTTTAGTTGAATCACAAGATCATAAGTTGTAAAGGGTTAAATAATTGCTGAAAATATGTGGAGGCAACAATTACATATGCATTATACTAAGTGTTTGTTTGGCTGTGAAACAGGTAAAATATATTACAGGTAGAAAAGTAGCTTAAGAGGATGGTTTGATCAAGATACCAGCAATTGTATAATGCACAGAGGACATAAAGGCAAATGTACAAATATACTAAACACACATATATTCATACATTCCCATATGTTTTTATATTTGTGATATATGTATGTACGTGACATATAACTATATATATATATTATGTGCACATATGCACATGTGCATATGATGAAGGAAAGGAATAAAGGAAACAGCATATTTATGAATATATAAATATAAATATAAATAAAAAATTTTAGAGGAGTGAAGGGAGAAATACATACAAAGCCATGGTTTGGAGAAGTCCATACTTAGGAAATAGAAACTGAAATTTCTCTTAAATGGGGGAAGAATTCCAAAAGATAGAGATAAGATTTAGAGAGCATTCCACTTATAAGGGGAAAAGTCCATGAGAAAAGTGTAGAGATGGACACTAGAATGTTACATCCAGAGTACAAAAAGTAAATTGTTTTGGTTAGAATATAGATCACATGAAAAAAGTAACATGAAATCAGTCTGAAAACTACGTAGACACAAGATTGTGAAGTGTTGTTTGCTTTATTTCTTCCTTGGTTATTTGTCTAGTCACTAGAAGAGCATAGCTTTCATCCTAGTGACATTTGAGAGCCAATGAAGTTTTATGAGCTGATGAGTAATGACTCTGTTTTACTATTTTCAATTTTAGTTATATAAAATATAGACAGTGGAGAAATTGGAGACAGAGAAGAGTTAGAGGATTATTGAAGTAGCTTAGTCAACAAATAATGAGTATGTGTTTGGTAGCTTTCTTTTCAGTGCTTAAAGTGTTATTTAAATGTTAGTCCATATTATTATAATGCTAAAAATATGTACAAATACATGAATAGAAAGAAGTATCTATATCATGAAATTATATATATATATAAGTATATGTATACCAAATATATATTCTCAAGATATAGATTTTATACAGATAGCTATATAGATAGTCCAATAGGTAGATAGATAGATACTCTTATATCTATGTCATAATATTATAAACATGTTTTTGTAAATGCATATACGTTGATCCAGTCAATAAGCATTTATTAAGCTCTCAGTATTTAAGAAACAATTTAGATTTTCATATTTTAAAAAGATTTTAAACATTTTCCCTCAGTGATACATCATTAATCTTAAGGTGCAAAATTGATCCTGCAAATTTTTGTAAAGCAGTAAAAACAGTTCTGATTTGGTCCATGTCAAGCTAGCGAATTTTAAAATCAAATAGTCCTACATTTATCACCTCAGTAACTATAAGATGAAGAAACTCTCAACATGAGTATGACCTTAGAAGAGGGAAAAAAAAAAACAGATTCATAGTATGCCTCTTGGAAAAAAGTCAGATGTAAAAAAAAAAAAAAGTGCCTTGCTCTGTCCCAAGATACAGTCAATTATAGCTTATAAACCACAAAGCTGAAGATAAGAAACTTTAAGTCACTGATGTATCAGAATCAGTAAGGAAATGTGACATTATGCAAAATAATGCAATCTATGTGAAGAATTGATTACTCTCTGTAGCCATCCTGTTTGATAAAGCTCTGAGTAAGCAGCAACATGCTTTAGGCTATTAGAATGCTGTGCCAAGTTTGCCTACTGAACAGGATAGCAGGTGAAAAGTAGGCACATTTTTAAATTTACAGGGAAAAACCATCTTTGGAATATATTCTAGAGACTTTCTCTATGTGGTTCACAGAAATTCACCATGTGAATTTTTTTTTTGTGTTTGCTTTGGTTTGCTTTCAAATAATTATTCTTCTCTTCCTATTTTGAAAAGTAGTACATTCTCTTTTCTAGACTTAACCAAAGTCCTTATACTTTGATAATTTTTGTCTTACACATGATGCATGTCTGTCATTAAACAAATCCAAACCGAGGCCTCTTCCCTTAAGCTTTTATTAACAAGCAAATCTTAACTAATTTGAAGAGATACAAGGATCTATATATAGGAAACAAAAATAGTATATGTGAAAAATAAGGAAGTGATGAACTTGCATAAGTATCTTTATATGCCTATATATGGCAGCATGGCATCAAATGGTTATATTTGAATATTCTATCTATAGTTGTTTCTTGATTTTGTCTAGTTAATCAACCAAATAAGGATTTATTAAATGTCCACTATGTGTCATATACTGTAATACTCAATGGGAATTCAAAGACAAAAAGAAAATAATCCCTTCTCTTGAGACATTTATAGTCTATAAGAGGGGATAACTTGTACACATATAAATATATGAAAATAAGTTTATGTAAAAATAAATAAATAAATAAAGTATATTTTGCTGCAAAATAATACTGGGTGAGTCCAATATATGATAGTTTTGTAATTTTCTTGTGAATGTATGTATGTAGGTAGATAGGTAGGTAGGTAGGTAGGTATGTGTATATGAGTATATGACAGAATTTATCCAATTTTGTTTTGTTCTATTTTTTGCTACATAATACTATGTACTTATTCAGTATATTTTTTACATATGCTTATTTGCATATATTTATATGGGTACAAGCTGTCTTACCTATAAGGAAGGGATTATTTAATTTTGGTCTTTGTGTCTCAATTGACTATCCATGCCTGACAAATAGTAGGCACTTAATGAATGCTTATTGATTTATTAATTGCTTTATTGTTATCTAAAAGCAAATAAAACCATGAAATTACTGTAGATACCACATTTAAAATTTGATAATTTGGCAGCTTATGACATCATTCCATGCACACAAGTAAATGACTGTATCAAGCAATTTAATTTCATCACTCAAAAGTCATTATATTTGTAATCATTTATTTATTCCATCCCCTATGACAGGAATTTTTCTTGCATAAAAGAAATGGCTAACATGATTTAGAGAGTCTCAATTAGAAAGACTAAAGTCTCTAATCTTTGCCATTAATTGACTCAGTGAAAATGAACAAGTCCTTTTACTTCTCAACTTCAGTGTCTTCATTTATAAAATGAAGAAATTAGAAAGAGTAATGAATTAAGACCCCTGCAAAATAGCCAAAATGATTATAGGCATAGGTTTTCACTTGCCAAAAGAATGTAAACCCTCTTTCACATAATGTCCCCCATAATTATTCATTTTCAAGCTAAATAAGATCAATACCTTTAAATTAATGTTTTTGAATATCCTTGTTAAATTCTTAAATTCTGCAGTTTATCTTTGTTCTTCTTAAACTGACACCTATAACTCAACACAATATTCTGGATATGATCTATAAATATTGCAGCTCTCATTTCCTTATTTCTATCTGTCTTTTTATTAATTCTGCATTGGCTTTTGTTTGGGGATTCCCCGCCCCCATAAAATCATAAGAACAAGTTACATTGAGCTTTCAGTTAGGTAAAACGCTAAGTTCTTTTTTTTTTTTTCAGATATGCTGATCATGCTTCACCAATTGTTTATTTTTGAAGTTGCTTTATTTTTTTTGCCCATCTAATACTTTACACTTATTGCTACTGAATTTGGATTTATTAAATTAAGGTTAATGTTTTCACTAGTCCAGAACTTTTAGGATCCTGATTCATTTATCTGGGATATTAGCTACCATTCCATATTGTCATCAGAAGAATGTCAACAGAAAATTTGATGAGTGAACAATCTTTGTCTTTATCTAAGTCATAGATAAAAATGTTAAAGAGCACAGTCAGTCATCAATTTCCGGGGTAGTCCAATAAGAGACATGTTACTATGCTAAAGATGAATGATTATTAACTACTCTTTCAGTCAACCATCCAAATAGTATAGAATTCATCTAATTATATTATCATGTATTCTATAACTCTTCATCTTATCTAAAAGAATTCTTTGGTATTTTTTAAAACCATTACTAATATCTAGATAAACTATAAATCAACATTCCTTTAACCTACTAGTTATTTTGTCAGAAAAATAGATTAGTGTAACATAAACTATTTTTAATGGTAAAACAATATTCATTTATTTATTTACTTATTTATTTTTATTAAAGTTTTTATTTGCATAACATATGTAAGGGTAGTTCCTCAATATTGATCCTTACAAATCTTTCCGCTACAAATTTTCCCCCTAGTCCCCTCCCCTCCCCTAGATGGCAGGAAGTCCACTACATGTTAATTATATTAAAATACTTGACAAGTCGAATATATGTATACATATTTCCATACTTATCTTGCTGTGCAAGAATAGTCGTATCTACATGAACAAAAAATATCTGAGAAAGGAAACCCAATGCAAGCAAACAGCAATAGAGACCATGAAAATGTTATAACATAAACTATTTTTGATGTAAGTATATAATCACCTTTTCCATTTCTAAGAGTTTGTCAACTATAACTTTAGCGTACTATCCTAGTGTTTTTCTAGTAATATGTCAAATTCACAGACATAACTTGTTGTCTGATTTTTTAAACTACAGATATCAGACATTTAAGCTTATTGAATTTCCTATTATTTATGCTGCTTCTATGTTATTTATATAAACCCAGCAATTATATTTGCCATTTTTTTCAGTACCTGAACATTTGGTTCATTTGGAATGAAATCAACAGATGTTAATTACCAAGTACAAGTAGGTGCTTTTTAAATTTTTTCCCAATTTATCAAGCATTTATTTGTCTCTCTCTTCCATCCCCTTTGGGGTTTGTGGGAAATAAAATATGTGTATGTATGAAATAAACCATAACTTATTCATTCATTCCCCAATTGATGGCCATTTCTTCATTTTCCAATATTTTGCCACCACAAAAAGAACTGCTACAACGACTTTTGAATATGTGGGTCCTTTCCCTCTTTTTTGATTTTTTGGGGATCCAATCTTTTTCAATTCACATTGTCAAATGTCTTCAATGAGGAAAAACATCAAGATCAATTACCACATTAATGATAAATTCTCTACTTGAAAATGTTACAAGCCAAAACTAAAGCAGATAAGAGTGCTGATGCATGATTTTTGGTTTGTAGATGATTGTGCCCTCAAGGCAGCCTCCAAAGCTGAAAGGCAACAAGGTATGGATTGCTTTGCTCTTGCTTGTGCTAATTTTGGCACATTTAATTTATTATTAATAATTATATATTCTATATATGTATATATAAAATTAAAATTGGCACCATTAACAATAAGAAAACACAGGCACTCCATTGGCCAGCACTGCATCATCCATATGTAGAACCAATGATAATAACAAATGGAGAAGTTTTCAGTCTTGTAGATAAATTCACTTACTTCCCTTGAAAGTACTTTCTGGGGATGTCCACATTGGTAATGAGGTTGACGCATGCATTATCCAACTACCTTTGGGAGGTTCTGAAGGAAAATATGAAGAGAAGAGGTACTCTATTGACTACCAAACTGAAGGTCACCAGAGACATTGTGCTGACCTCACTGGTGTATGCCTGTGAAACCTGGACCATTTACCAACTCCATTTCAGGAAACATAATTTCTTCCATTTGAATTTTTTTAAGAAGATTCTGAAGATGACCAGGGAGAATAAGATACCAGACACTAAGGTCATTTCTCAAACTAAACTACCAAGAATTCATACTGTATACAGGGAGAGAAATCCTGTTGGGCTGGCGACATTTATCAGATGCCAAATGCATATTTGCCAAAAAGAATTCACACAGGACAAGCACTCATGCAGTGGTCAGAAAAAGCAGTAGAGGGACACTTTCAAAAATCCCTCAAGAATTTTATATTTGATTGAATAACATGGGATATACTGGCACAGGATTGCTCAGCATAGCATGCCCTCATTAGAGGAGGTGCAGTGCTTTATAAGACAAACAAAATTGAAGTAGCTAAGAAGAAACATGACATGCTCAAAGTTAGAGAATCCTCTCCAAATTATCTACTTATGTTTGACTTATGGCAGAGTATTAAAAGCTCATATTGGTCTAATCAGCCACAGTCTGAACACATTGTAATTTGACTCTAATATGGTGATATCATTTTGTTCCTCTTCAAGAACAAAGAACAGCATCCAACCAATCAAATCTATAATCTCACTAATCCTTTGCTTACTATACGAAGCAACCCTTTAGTATTTCTTTAGGGGAAGGCAGCATGTAATGTTAATAATTCACATTTAATAGACAAAACTTTCAAAGTTATTTCTTCAGAAAAATCCATAAGGTAAATTATGTATTATTATTTCCATTATCTGTAAACATAATATCAATCACACGGGGATTGTAATAGTCTGATAGAACTGTGATCTCATTAAATTCTGTATTCTCTCCTACATTGCATTTTGCAACATATTACAACTACATATCTTGTGCAACTTTCTCATGTATACCCTCCCATAAGCTTGTCATAGGATATCCATACAAAGTTCTTATACTTTTCATTTTTTCTTGATATTCCATGAATACCAATTCAATATGTGAGCTATCTTTCAGTTATTGCTAGCTTTCATTACAAGATCAACCCAACTTTTTTTTTCCCCTGGCCATATTTTTATTTTAAATCAGCCTTAACACAATTTTGCAAAATTCCTTTTTGCCATTTGTTATGGCCCACTCATTCTTAGCAGATGTTTTTCATTGCCATTTGGGTAGTCTACAGCTTTATTTTTTTTTCAGAAATCTTAATGCTCCAACAATGATAATCATGTAGCATCTTGAAAAAATATTTTCAGGGAGTATCCCTGGACCTAGATATTTGGTCAGTAAGAAAGTTTTCATTTTCACTTTCATTCTAAAGTGATTCTTCATTCACAATGATAAATATATAGAAAATCTATAAAAAAGAACTAATATTGTTATTGTAATTTTTGATTACCATTTGTCAATGAATATATACAGGTAACACTTTTTGAAGACAATGTATGATGATTAATTTATAAAATTCACAATGCCAGAAAACAATGAAATAAATGACTCCATTTTAAGAAGATTAAGTCTTGAAGAAATTGAGAGGGCAGTTAGGTAGTACAGAGGATAGAAAACCATCCCTGAAGTCAGGAGGACCTGAGTTCAAATCTGCCCTCAAACATTTAACACTTCCTAGCTGTGTTACCCTGGGCAAGTCACTTAACCCCAATTGCCTCAGGAAAAAAATGAAAAAATAACGGAATGGCTTTTAAAGTTATCTTATGATTTACTTATGATGAAAATCTTTGTTAAGTGTCTCCCTCATAGTGTCTTTCTTCTAATGGTGCCATTCTCCTTAGTCCATCAAGAAAAAAAAAAAACAGGTGAAAATCAGATGGAAAAGCATCATGTTTCTTAGGTTAAAATATTAAAGCAGATGGTAACCCAAATTTTCTGATGTCACATCAACAGATAAAATCATCTCAATTTCTAATGCTGAATTATGTGACAATCCCAAGGATGTCAGTGATAAGAACTTTATTTTCTGTAGTAGACATTATCATAATACCTATAGAAACAATTGTTGGCATAGATCTCCAAAATGATTGATTCCCAAGATGATGGCTGTGAAACTGGGCTGAAGCATCTCTATTCCCAATGCTCCTGTATTCAGGGTATTAGAGTCTGAGGGGAGATGATGGTTAAAGCTATGGTGTTGGTTTGACTTTCCTGGAGCATTCTATTTCCTCCTCTGTACCTCCCTCAAGGCTCCTTGGTATTTCAGCAAAATTGGCTTCTCTCACCCATGAGTGATAATTAGTTGACAACTGAAGAAGTAGCTCTCCCTTTCTCCATGGGAGTTGTTGCTTCTCCACATCATGCCAGTTAGGTCTAGACTGAAAAAAAAAAGAACCAGTCTACTTGGAGGTGCTTATCTTCCTATTGGTAGCACTCCATAGCTATTACTCATAATAATGAGGAAGGTTGGTCCTATTTCTATAATGATTTTCTGCTTAATTATGACTGCAGAGGCTGGGCTAAAACTAGGTTTGGTGTTTTAGAGGATATGTGATATCCTAGGGTCTTGGCTTCAGTGTTCTGAGCTACTTGCATCATAGTTTCAGTATTGATGAATGTTTTTACAATGTGCACAAATGAATCTACTGAATAAAAGAGAAGTTGGGATAAACTATCTACCTCTCTCTACCTCTCTCTCTCTCTATTTCTGTCTGTCTTTATAGGTACATATATATATATACATATATATATATATATATATGTTACAAGTATCCATACAAACACATGCATGTATGTACATATATGTATAAGTTTATATGTATACATCTGCATATGTATGCATATAAACAGAGAAAAGAAAGAAAAAGAGGAAAAGATAAAGAGGGCCAGCTCTTCACAAGAGTGGAGTAAAAAAAGAGATAGTGGAGTATAATACCACAAAATTGTGAAATGCTGAGAAATAATTCTGGAGCAACCTTTATTTCTTCTCCTCTTGGGCTGAAAAAAAAATCAATTCCTTTTCTGTAACTTGCATTTAATTTCTTTTCAGTATACTTCTACAATTCATTTATGCTGCTCATTGATAAGATATTCTAATTTTACATTACTATTTATATTTCAGTTCTCCAAATTCATTTGTTTATCTAACTTCACTATTAACTTTCTTCCTGGGTGAATGTAGGTTCCATCTTGAAACTTTAGAGAATGCCTGTTGATCCTGGACTATTAGTACGCTTAATCTTATTTTTTAAATTTGATTTATTTATGTAATATTTTCCCCAGTTACATGAATATATACACATACATATATATATGAAATATATATATATATATATTTCTTTTTGAAATCCTTATTCCCATCCACAATTAGGAAACCACATGTGAAATTGTGCAAAAAAATTGCAAATGCAAAATGTCAGGTTTTGAAAGACAATATAGATATCCCACTATAATGAAAATAAAAAGCTTCAACAAAAATTAAATTAAAAATAAGAGAGAGAGGAGGGGCGGAGCCAAGATGGTGAACTGCAGACAGCGTTCTCTGTGAGCTCCTGAGACCTTCCCTCAAACCCAGACAAATTGAGCCTCCGAACTGGTTCTAGAGTGAGGGCCCCATTAAACACTTGGACTACAAAGCACGTCTATCAAAATTCTACTTTGAAAGAACTCCAGAGAAGGTCAGTTTCAGACGCACAGAGGATCGGCAGCTGGCCACACTCAGATGACAGCACGCAGCCCAGGCGGAAGTCGGGGCTGACAGAGAGCGGCGGATTTTAGGCACCCAGGAAGTCCCTGGGAGATGCTTGGGCCACTTTGCTCTGCTTGCGGGAAGGTGCTTTGGCAGATCTGCCTTTGGTAAAGGGTGGATTGAGAGCAGCTGAAAGGGTGGTCCTAGTGCGGATCTAGCCCAACCAGGCCATGCATGCAGCAACCTGCCCCAGGGCAAATTGAAACGGCTGCCAGTCCTGCTTCTGATACAGACCTCAGCTCAAAAGCATGAGCAAGAAGCAGAAGAGAGCTATCACCATAGACAGCTTTTTCAGAGAGAAAGTAGGACAGTCCCCAGATCCTGAGATTTTGTAAACAATCCCAGATGAAGCCACAAAGGCAGACATGAGCTGGTCCCATTTTCACAAAGCTTACCTGGAAGATTGCATAAAGAATCTCAAAAGAGAGCTAGAAGAAGAATGGGGAAATAAATTGAGATCAGTATAAGAAGGATAAAATGCCTTGCAACAGAGATGTGAAAAAATGGAAAACAAGACTGGTGAATTGGAAAAAGACAACACTTCACTAAAAACAAAATTGATGAATTGGAAAAAATCACCAAATCACTGGAAAATAAAAATGGTTAATTGGAAAAAGACAACAATTCACTGAAAAATAAAATTGCCAAAATGGAAAAAAGAATGCATTGAACAAAAAATTCAATTGGCCAGTTACAAAAAGAGCTAAAAAAGATAACTAAAGGAAAAATACTTTAAAAATTAAAATTGAACAAATAGAAGTAAATGACTCAATAAGACTTCAAAAATAATTCAAACAAAAACAAAAAAAAATGAAAAAATAGAAGAAAATATGAAATATCTCCTAGGAAAAAAAACTGACTTGAAAAATAGATCCAGGAGAGACAATCTAACAATTATCAGACTCCCTGAAAATCACGATGGAAAAAAGACCCTTGATGCTATCTTCCAGGAAATCATGAAAGAGAATTTCCCTGATGTTTTAGAATCAGAAGGCAAAATTGACATTGAAAGAATTCACCTATCACCTCCTGAAAGAGACCCCAAAATCAGAACCCCAAGGAATATCGTGGCCAAATTTCAGGACTATCACACCAAGGAAAGGATATTGCAAGTAGCTAGAAAGAAACAGTTCAAATACCGAGGAACTGTAATTAGAATTACACAAGATGTCTCAGTTCCACATTAATGGATTGAAGGGCCTGGAATCAGATATCCTGGAGGCAGAAGAACATGGATTACAGCCAAGAATAAGTTATCCAGCTAGAATGAGCATCATCTTCCAGGGAAGAAGATGGTCATTCAGTGATACAGGAGAATTTCACCCATTTCTACTGAAAAGACCAGATCTGAACCAAAAATTTGACCTCTAAATACAGAACTCAAGAGAAGCCTAAAAAGGTAAAAAGGAAAGAACTCTTGAAAACTATATTTCTACTATGGGTATCCTTGAAGAATGGGGGTATAATTCTATTTTACTTTGTTAATAATGGAAAAGAACTTAGAGGTGGAAGGGATATCATACTGAAAAAAGGGGAAAGGAGGCAAAATAAAGTAAAAAAAGGAGGCAAAATAAGGCAAAAATCTCATAAAAAGACATAGAAGATCTAATATAATTGAGGGAAAGAAGGCAGGGCAATGAGTATTGTGTAAACCTTACTCTCATTAGATTGGGCTCTAACAGAGTATATCAGACACATTTGGCTTCAAAGAAAGACCTGACCCTCCTTGTGGTAAAGTGGGAGTGGGAGGGAAAGGAGGAAAGGAAAGGGCTAGACTAATAGAAGGATTAGGGGAAAGGTGTAAAGGGAGGGAGTGGTTCTAAAGGGGGGAGGACTGTTTGAGGGAGGTGCTCATCAAAAATAAAGTAGTGGGGAGGAGGAAGGGAGAGAGGGAAAAGGGAAGAGAAAAAACAAAACTCTGGGTAAATAAGATGGCAGGAAATACAGATATAGTTATTTTAACTGTGAATGTGAATGGGATGAACTCTCCCATAAAACGGAAGCAGGTAGCAGACTGGATTAAAAGCCACAATCCTACAATATGTTGTTTACAAGAAACACATCTAAAACATAGAGATACATACCGAGTGAAGGTAAAGGGCTGGAGCAGAATCTTTTATGCTTCAAGTGAATAAAGAAAGGCAGGGGTAGCAATCCTTATCTCAGAACAAGTAAAAGCTAAAATAGATCTAATTAAAAGAGATAAGGAACGAAACTATATTTTACTAAAGGGTACCATAGACAATGAAGTGGTATCAATACTAAGCATATATGCACCAATTGGTATAGCATCCGAATTCCTAGAGGAGAAACTAACAGAGATGCAAGGAGAAATAGACAGTACAACTATACTAGTGGGGGATCCCAACCTTGCTCTCTCATAATTAGATAAATCAAATCACAAAATAAATAAGAAAGAAGTTAGGGAGGTAAACAAAAGGCTAGAAAAGTTAGGTATGATAAATCTCTGGAGGAAATTGAATGGTGATAGAAGGGAGTATACTTTTTTCTCAGGGGTTCATGGAACTTATATGAAAAATGATCATGTGTTAGGGCATAAAAACCTCAAAATCAAATGCAGAAAAGCAGAAATAGTAAATGTATCCTTTTCAGATCATGATGCAATAAAACTCACATGTAATATGGAGGCCAGGAGAAAACAGACAACAAGTTAATTGGAAATTAAATAATCTAATCCTGAAGAATGAATGGATGGATGAAAGAGCAAATTATAGACACAATCGATAATTTCATCCAGGAGAATGACAATAATGAGATAACATACCAAAATTTGTGGGATACGGCCAAAGCGGTTATAAGGGGTAATTTTATATCTCTAGATGCTTACTTGCATAAAACAGAGAAAGAGAAGATCAATGAACTGGGCTTGCAATTTAAAAAGCAACAAAAAGACCAAATTAAAAACCCTCAATTAAATACCAAATTGGAAATTCTGAAAATAAAAGGGGAGATTAATAAAATTGAAAATAAGAAAACTATTGATTTAATAAATAAAACTAAGGGTTGGTTTTATGAAAAAACTAACAAAATAGATAAGCCTTTAGTTAATTAGTTAATTTGATTAGACAAAGGAAACAGGAAAATCAAATTTTTAGTCTCAAAAATGATAAGGGAGAACTTTCCTCCAATGAAGAGGAAATTAGAGTAATAATTAGGAGTTTCTTTGCCCAACGTTATGCCAATAAATTTGATAATGTAAATGAAATGGAGGAATATATACAAAAATATAGATTGCTTAGGTTAACAGAAGAGGAAATAAATTATTTAAAGAGCCCTATTTTGGAAAAAGAAATAGAACAAGCTATTAATCAACTTCCTAAGAAAAAAATCTCCAGGGCCAGATAAATTTATATGTGAACCCTAGAAACTCGACTAAAAATTACTAGGAACAATTCACAACTTTAGCAAAGTCAAAGGATACAAAATAAATCCACATAAATCATCAGAATTTTTATATATTACCAATAAAGTTCAGCAGCAAGAGACACAAACAGAAATTCCATTCAAAATAACTGTTGATAGTATAAAATATTTGGGAATCTATGTGCCAAGGGAAAGTCAGGAACTATATAAACTAAACTACAAAACACTTTCTACAGAAATAAAATCAGATCTAGTCAATTGGAAAAACATAAAATGCTCATGGGTAGGCCGAGTGAATATAATAAAAATGACAATACTACCCAAACTAATTTACTCATTTAGTGCCATACCAATCAAACTCCCGATAAATTATCTTACAGATCTAGAAAAAATAGTAGCAAAATTCATTTGGAATAACAAAAGGTCAAGAGTCCAAAGAGAATTAATGAAAAAAAGGCTGATGATGGTGGACTTGCTGTACCAGATCTAAAATTATATT
>JAJPUD010025505.1:0-16792 GCA_023553655.1 Myrmecobius fasciatus | reverse complement strand
CTAGAAATTAGTGATTTGTTTGAGTTTAGTCAAGGCAGAGGCAATCCTTGAACCCCTCTCCATCACCCCTCAGCCCAAGGGCTTTCCCAGTAGAAATGTGCCTCCTTTTTTTACTCCCAGCTCCACAAATATCAAAGAAAGTATTTTGACGACCAAGTAAACAAAAGGTGTTCTGCCCGATAGGATTTTATTGAGCTGTCACAGAAAATTAATTCCCAGGTTTGCAAATTCAATCCAATATGTGAAGAAAGGTACATACAATGCTCGTGTGTGAACAATACATGACTACTATTTCCACCCTGTTTCTGCCCTGTGGTTCACAAGATGGCCCGGGAGCCATCAGAACGGCCTTGGCTTCTTCAGTGTGCAATTCTTTCGAGCCCTTCTAGCCTAGCCTCCGTCTGAGGGGCTCCCAGTGCGAGACACAGAAGGGGACAATGGGAAGACGCCTCCCGGTATGGGGAGGGGGCTGCACGTCCCCAGGCATGGCCCCCATGGCACAAGGGAAAGGAGGCCACGGAACTCGAAGCATGCAATGCTTTGGGGGTCAACGGGATTGTCCTTCAGGTCATTCCAGGGTTGGGCTGAGCAGTCCAGTCTGGCCTGGCTTAAGCAACAAATTCAGAGTCAAGCTCTTCATCCAACTCCAGATGATGAGGTGACGTCCCTTCTGAATCGTGCGCTTTACAGCTGAGGACAAAGCTCTGAGACTCCTTCTGGTCCCTGAATCCAAAGGGACCGTCTGGTTTGACAAAACAGCAAGCATCCCAGAAGCCGAGAATGTCACTGAGGCCCACGGGGCTCTCCCTGAGCTGGGGACATCTTCATGATCATGGAAAGGATTACTTGGGGGGGGGGTCAGAATCCAGGGCAGATGGCTGCTACAGAAGTGGGCTGCGTGGACGAGCCAGCTCATCCAAAATCAGGAAATGAAAGACCAGGTCGAAATGTGAACAATTTCCTTTGTCCTCAGAGGTTTGTTTTCTTTTAAACCTAGACAGCCTGAACAAGTTTCAGTTTAACCATCAAGGCTTGCCCCCATCCAAGACATAATGAGTTGGATAAAGTAAAGGGGGGGGGAATTATGGATTAAAAATATCAAAACTATCATTTTCAACTTAACTCAGGCTCTGAATACTGGCTCTGCTTCTGGAGAGATTTGAGGCTCTTCTAAGAGCCAACCTTTTGACTTCATCCACTTCTAGCTGTAGGGGAGGAGGGGAATAGATAACTTCCCTCTTTGTCTTCAAGAAAATAGTCAAAGCATCTAATTCAGGCAAAAGTGATTTCCTCCTTCCTCCCCCCTAAGTCTCCTCCTTCTCCCAACCCTCTCTCCCTGAAAGCAGGGGTATGTGTGAAAGGAAGACCTCAAGTGGGCCCTAATGCCATCCCACTAAGGGAAAATCAGCAGCATTAACCCAAAAGGCTATGTTGTGGAGTTGGATGCTTTCATGAGACAAAATTCAGTCTGACTTTTGATTTCCAGTCTTTTTCCACTTAGATTAAACAGGACTACCTCCCGGGATAGATAGGCTAGAAATGTTTGGGCCCTGATTCTGATGATAATAAAATAAGCTACTATGACATCCAGTTCAAATACGGCCATGTAGGACACATATATCATATTAACATAGAGCTATAAGAGCAAGGGTATAATATAAGGGCTCCTCTTAATGACTCCTTCTGATGTCTTTTTAAAAAATCTTCTTAAAATTAAAGTTGCTGGTGTCCAGGGCTGGCTCTGTGCTATGTTTTCCTGAAATAGGAATTTCAAGGATCGATGATCCCTAGTATGCTGAATGACAAAAAACAAACAAAATCCAACCTTCCATATGAAAGTGAATGTGGCTGGGATGGTTGGGTCTCTACTTTTAGGTAGATTTTGAAGAACGTCTAAGATGAAGATTGTCCAAGAACAATAGAATAAATCTCGAGACAAGGAACTGGAGAAGGGAGAGCAGGGAGAGCCTCCTCTGACACCCAACTTGGGTTTAATTGTCTTGAGTAAGGTCATGGGTAGTACTGACATCCTTACATGTCCACAAGTGTTGGGTACAGGGGGACCTGACCAGATAATGAGCTAGGAGAAAAGAGACTGGCTCTCCAGCCGGTGGGGTGTTATCAGAAGGGAGAAATTAATTATCAAGGGGTCAGTACAGAAACCCATGGGAAGGATAGGACCAAAATGCAGGCCACGTCTGACTTATGATGGCAGTGGCAATAATCTTAGGAAGAACTGGATAAATTAGGGTTTCATGAAGTCAAAATTCATTTCCATCAGTAGAAACTGCTTAGAAGTCATAGCTAGGGAAGAGGAGACGGGAGAGGAGGGAGTGGAGGATATTATCATTATTTTTTTTACAATAGCCAGTTAATCCTTCATTTAGACAAACCCCAAAAATACACACCCCTGTCTACCAACCACAGATTCTTCTTTGGATCTCACTCAAAAGTTTCCCAATGCTTCCGAAGCTGCTCCACTTTTCCTTGAGTGGGCGCAATCTCCTGCTTAGTCTTCTGTAACAAATCCTCAAATGGATCCCTGGTTTCTCTGGGGCCTGAAGACTGTAATACTGGCTCTAAGCTATTAACAGCCCTGGGGGGCACCACCGGTGGGTCTCCTGGTCTCAGGACCACCCCCTGCTTGGCCTCGGCTGGCCTTGAGCTGGATCGCACCAGGGGCAACGTTCGGATTTTAGAAGGGCCCCCCAGGTGGCTGGCTTGGTTTGGGCCACCTTGGATGGGGCTGTGGCCTGGTAGTGGGCAGGAGCTGACATGTGGCCCTGGGGGGGCCTGGCCAAACAGATTAGGCATGGAGAGAGCTGAGAGGCTGGGCTGAGGTCTCTGTGGGGTATAAAAGCCAGGGCTGGAAGCCATAAAGCTTGGAGTGAAAGCCTGGCCCAGGGAAGCTGGAGAGGGTGCAAAAGGTCCCCCGACACACTGGGTCATAGAGACTGGCAGAGCCGTTGGCACATGTTGGGTGAAGGGGTTGAGTGATGGCTGGAGGAATGGAGTGGTTGCTGAAGCTGAAGGGAAACCCAGTTTGGGCCCAAATGGTGTGGAAGCAGGGGTAAAGTCGCCCACACCACAGGGAAAACCACTTGTACTGGGAGCTACAGAGCCAGAGGGAGCTCTGTCTGGCCAGCTGGTCTTTAGAGGGTCTAGGAGAGTCAGCAGGTAATCACTCTCACAGCCTGTGGGGTCTGTGACCACACGGACTGGCTTGAGAATATCAGTGGCACTACTAGGGGTAGGGAGAAGCCTTGGTGGGGGTGGCAGATAAGTGGGAGGTGGTTGACATTCCAGAT
This sequence comes from Myrmecobius fasciatus, assembly GCA_023553655.1. NCBI lineage: Eukaryota > Metazoa > Chordata > Mammalia > Dasyuromorphia > Myrmecobiidae > Myrmecobius > Myrmecobius fasciatus. The sequence continues at coordinate 13,484 of JAJPUD010025505.1, read as the reverse complement.
CCCTAGAGAAGGCTGAGCTCCCCAGAGCCTCCGGGATCAGCTCAGAAGGGATGTCAGAGGGCCTGAGGCCGGGGGTCTTCCCAGGCTCAGCAGTAACAAAGGGCTGGAGCTTGGCAGGCCGGGCTGTGGGAGGGGGGGGTACAATGCCCAGCTCTGGGGTCTTTCTTCCTTGAGGCCTGGGGATGGTGATGTTGCCCTGTGCAGAAGTGGGGGTCTCCTCTCTCTCTCCAGTGGTCAAGATGCCCTCCCGGCTCCGGGGTCTGCGAGGCAGAGAGGGGGTGCTTCCCAGGGAGGCCAGGGACCTTTCTGGGGAAGGCTGAGAGTGTTTGGTAGGAATGGCCATATCGTCCTGGCCCATGCTCCACAATTTGTTGTAAGGATGTGTGAGCTTCAACCCCGACATTATTCTGCTTCTTTCACTTGAGTACAGGTCCATTCTCTGTTCACAGAACATAAGACAGAGGTATAAGACCTATTTTGGATTTCATAATGTGGATACAGAGAAAAATGCCAGTATATTGCAAGCTTCCCTATCTTGTAGGATGAAATTAAAAGAGATCATCCCAAAGGTGCTTTCCAGAACCAACATCCAAAGTTCTAAATTCTAAAAATCTATGTTCTAAGGTTCCTCTGAGCTCCAACATTCTAAATATTATGTCGGGACTCTCAACATTCCAGGGTCTGTATATCTAAGATCTCTTCTTGCTTTAAAATTCTGTGTTCTAAGATCCCTTTGAAGTTAAACAGTATAGGTTCTTGTTCTATATTCTTAGAATCTTCAGTGTTCTAAGGGCCCTTCTAGATTTCTGAATTCTAATGCCTAGTATTGCCTAAAGAACAAAAGACGCTTCCTTGAAATGTCAGTTATTTTTGGGGTAGTCATTCTAGGAGAGAAGGCAGCCAATAGCTCCCACCTTTGGCCATACCTGGTAATCAAAGGTGCAAGGCTGGTCGATTTGATCCTTAGGCAGCCTAAGGTCTTCTAAACTCTTTGCTTGGCTCAGGGGCTGAGGCAGCTGCTCTACCTCCAAAGTGCTGAAGATGTCCTCCAGGAGGTTGATATCTGCAATTCTGTCAGGTGGTGGTGGTGGGGGACCCCCCAGCGCTTCTTTTGCCCGCTTCTCTGGGCTCCCGGCCTCTTCTCCATCTGCACTGTCTGACTCTCTCAGGACCCGGTATGGCAGAGGCCTAGGGAGAAATAAAGGCTGAATTCCCACCAGAGAATAACCTTTTGGGGAGATTATATTTTTTAAAAATCTTACATAAATTAGAGGAAACATGGGATAATGGAAAAACTACTGGACCAGGAAGAAATCTAGTCCTAACCCAGGTGTAAACTTGCTGTATAAAGTTGGGGAAAGTACTTCTCTTTCCTGAGGCCCTGTTTTACAAAATGGAGGAGTTCAAGTCTTATAACCTGATGCATAACCTACTGGGAAACTTTGTCCCTCTCTGGATTGTAGGTCGCTCATCTGTTAAGTGAAGATGTTACAGTAGACTAGGGGTTCTTGGGCTTTGTGGGTCCTTTTTTTGATCTGCCTGCTTCAGTTGGGAAAAACAGGACTCTGGGCCAGGCTGGAAGTCTGCAGCTCACTTTCCCCCCTGCAGTGTCGTGAAGGCTGTGGGCTTTATGCATGATATGCATTTGCAGAGAGATTCCCTATCTGGGGTTTTCCTTGGATGCCTCAGCAGCAATCTATTGGAAGAAGATTCAAATTTTTTTTTTTCTGTTTTTAATTATAATTGGATAATCTATTTTCTGATGTTTCATTTTCAAGTCAGGCCAGCTTATTTGAACCAATTTATGCCCTGAATGCTTATATATTGATATCTTTTATGTGACCAACACCATTATGAGTATGCAAATGAATATGAGCAGAAAGGATTTTGTTTCCCTAGGTTACTGGTATCTAATAGTTCACTGGGAGCACACCATAGGAACTCTAATATGTCACTTTTCTTTTAAACTTTTTGAGCAGAGCTTATCATAATGTGAATCCAGACAAGTCATCTGATATCCTTATGTACTACAGATCATAAGACAGGGTTATCTAATGACCTAGAAATCTTTAGTAATCAATCCCAAATACATCATCTCTTTAGGGGAACCTCCAAACCTTCTGGGGACTTTTCGAATATGTTTTCCTTTTCAAGTCAGTCTGCTTATCTTAGTGAGGGGTGAGTTTGGATTTTCAGTTGGATTTCATATATGTTTAAGGAATTCTTGGAGAAATTTTGAGTTCCCTCTGCCATTTCAGAGATGCAGATGAATCTCTCTGCCATTCAGTCTGTGCTGAATGGCACAGAAGAGGAGCCTCTCCCTGGGAGAGGAAAAGGGTTAGTGTTCCAGTCCCACTTGTATCAGAGTTTATGTTGTTACATAAGCACCCAGGTTCCTAATTCTGGTAGGGATAGCTCTACATGTTCTGAGATTTGCTGGAGACTAGGCTTTCTTCTAAGTTGGGAAGCCTGTTTTCCTTTTTTCTGTTCTTAAAATAAGTGGTAACCTATGAGAATTTTGTAGAATGGTGCCTGCCAAAATTGTATAACTGCAATTTTGGAAGAGAATGTAATTACAACGGCCATCAGCTATGGGAAGATTGTATCCTTGTGGAACAAAGTTACTTTCTGGATTGTTTTTGAACTAACCCATGCGGTCTTTGCCAAAAAAGCATTCTGGTTAGTTTGCTGGTGACAGCAAATGTTTAATTGTAGGGAGAGTAAAAGAGAAGGAGTTTTCTCCCCACCTTGGTGTAGTCACAGCAGACCATGAATATAATTACAAGGCATTAATGAGATGTTAAATTAATCATAAAGATGGTTTACACTATGATTCATTTTGAGGTGAAAACACTTATTCAATTGGGTCAATAAGAGAACAATGTAATTTGGTGAATAAAAAAATTAGTAATGGCTCCATGGCCTTTAAAGAGCTAAGCTTTGGAAGAGTCTCAATAGTTTGAGAGTAGAAGAAATTACAAGAACTGGGAGATGGCTCTGCGGGGAGAGGAGGGAAATTTTCTCTTTTTCCTTTCTCCTCAAGTCATGTAGCTTTGAGGGGCAGCTATTTTACCAGCAGGAAAACCCTCATTCATGGTCTGTGTGACTCCTGGCAGTAGGGAAGAGAGTTGGATTATGAAGAGGTGTAGATGATGGGAATGAAACTAAGCAATTCACTCACTGGAGAAGCTGTACCTAGGGAAAAAATCCATGAGATCTCTAGCTGCAGTATCAGGAGTTGTAAATGGCCTGGGCCACTTATATGTGTCCTATCACACTACCATCATACTCTAGATTGGAGCCCACTCTACCTATGGCCTCTGTATACTGTATGAGTGTACCCTAGGTTTCTGCAGGGAATGTTTTGTGCCCACTATTCTTACTACCCTAGCTTAGTAAATGTCTTTGTTAAGAGTTAACTGAATCTACAGGCTGATTATTAATGGAAGGTACACTGTTGAGGGCTTAGGAGAGTTAGGAGTGGAATCCCACAAGGTTATCCCAATAGCAACTATCCTCTGGGGACCTGGTCCACGGATATGAGTGTGAGTTGGAAGGAGTAATCCACAGGGGCTGTTAGGCCACAGTCCTACAGTAAGCTAGCTGAGCCTAAGACCCAAAGTCTGGGCAAAGTGCTAGGCAGTTAATGATTATGGGAGCCAAGTTCCAATTGGGACGAGCTGCCATAGCATGGGATGGAGAGGAGCTGAACCCAGTCGGCAGAGTTTCCTCATAGGCAATTTTCCTAGGCACCTCACCACAACACGAGAAGAACACAAGGGGATTTGCATGCGCCTGGGAGGGGAAGCGGTATAATGTGTATCCAATTAACAATAAGACCTGACATGCCTTTCGGAGGTGATTGGCATCTGATTGGCAGCCGGTCTCACTGTGGCATTTAAACAAGGTTTTAGATTAAGGGGGGAAATATTTGTGAAGGGAGAGAAAAGGGAAAGGTATCGTGGCAGGAGCCTACCTTCCTCCCCCCCCCCCCCAAACGCAGCAAATCATACACATTCATGAACCAAATGTGTCTGAATTCATCTTTCACAAGCAGAGGAACAATAAACAGATGCAGGCTGGGAGGGGGGACCACACCGCTAATGCTGGTGGCTCGTACTGCACACCCTCCAATGGCATTTGGTGGCTAACAAGCAGTCCTAGCTCATTAATAGCTACATGAAGACCCAGGGCTGAGGGAGGCTGAGGGCAGGGGTCACACAGGCAGGGAGCTGTGCAGCTGAGCCTTGACTGGAAGGGGGGGAGAGGGTGAATGCAAAAGGAACAACAAACAGACTGAGGAAGGCAGAGGGGCCGAGGGCTCTGCAGAAGCGGGTTTCTGTTGGGACTATATATGTGTAAGTGCATATGGGGTACAGGTCTCCTTCTGCATTCACATCCCTTTTCTACATCATATGCCCTGAGAGCAATGCCCATAAGATCTCTGGGAAATGATTCCCCTTTCTTGGACTTAGTTCCCCCACCTGTAAGATGAACGGGTTGGACTAGTTGGACTTCAAGGTCATTAATAGCTCTGACATTCCATGTCCTAACTTCACCCTTCTGTGTTCTAGTATTCATTGCTCTGAGATGCTTTTCTAGAATTCCAATGTTTTGTGTTCCAAGCTCCCTTCTAGCACTCACATTCTAGGTTTCTGTAAATACTTGTCTACATGGGACCTAAGGGATTCCCTAACTCTGGAGTTGCTCATTTATTCTTATGAAATTTCTAAGCACTTCTAACTTCTTGCCTACTTTAGTGATGTGAAATCATTCTTCAAAAGGTGGAAGAGGCAGTAAGAGGAAATTTTATTTTGGATAAGAGGAGGGGAGGAACTAGTTATTAAGGTAGGAATGCTGACAACCCTGGGGGTAGGGGAGTGAACCACTTCTAAAGTTTGTTATAGATGAGAGAAAACATGGAGATATTCTGATATGCCCTTTAGATTTTGGTAAAGCAGATTTCATAGTTCAGAGGAAACATAGGTAGGATCCTGTGGAGTAAAGTACTTCAGGGGAAGTCAGCCTTAGGGAGATAGGAGATGCTTAAGAATGAAATTCTGAAAATATAAAGGGAAACAATTCTAATGAGGATGAAAAAATGGGATTGGTTTGATATTAACATGGATTCACTGAGAATTCACCAACCCAACTTAGGTTGTGAAAAAGAAATGGTAGCAGAAGATGAAATGTAAGAATGTGCCCCGATCTTGTAAAACTATGGCAAGGAATGCCAATGCCCAGAATGAAAAAAGCAAAGGCTAACAAAAAGGTATTTTTTTGTTTTGTTTTAAAATTCTAGTGGGATGGAAAATGCCATCCACATCCAGAAAAAGAACTAGGGAGACTGAATGTGGATTGAGGCACAATATTTTTTATCTTGTTTGCTTGCTTGCTTTTTTCTTTCTCAGGGTTTTTTTTCCCTTTTGGTCTGTTTTTTTTTTTTTTTTTTTGCACAACATGAAAAATTTGGGAAAAGGACTACACTGTCTTGGGGAGGGGAAAAAATTTGGAACATAAATTTCCTGGCAAAAATGAAAGCTGAAAACTATCTTTACATGTATTTAGAAAAAATAAAATATTATTGAGGGGAAAAAAACTCCATTGGAAGAAAAAGGAAGATCAAAGAAGGTATAGGACCTTGGGATGGGCTGGATGGAACAATGGTGTTTGACAACATAGAATAGGTGAAGTTGCTCATAGCTTAGTTTGTATGTTTTCTCTGAATTAGAAATGGATTCTTGTGGTAGAAATGACAGAATTAAAATGACTGAAAGGGAGTTGATACTCAAGCCAAAAAAGGAAATTATAAGAGTCCCTGACTGCCATTTGTTTGGCCCAGAAGAACACCATCTTGAGGTATTGGCAAAGAATTGGCAAATGTGACTGCAGATCCACCCTTGTGATATGTGAAGGATCAGGGAAACAGAAGTGTCACAAGATTGAAGAAGGGCAGATGTTCCAATTTTCAAAAAAGAAAAAGAACAGTCTGTAGATTATAGGCCAGTGAGCTTGACTTCAGTTCCTGGGGATATCAGAACATAAAAAAGGAGTTTGTTGAGCATCTATAAAGGAAAAGGAGGAATCAGCCTGGCTCCATCAAGCAGAGGTTGGGAAAGACTAATATCATTTGCTTTCTGGACAGGATGACTAAATTGAGTAGATGAGGAACATACTGTAGATAGAGTTTATCTTGATTCAAGAAATGCTTCTTTAATAAAGTATTCTCTTCTTAGGGAGAGATAACAAATTAGACAATAATACAATCAGCTGAATTCTGAACTTGCTGGAGGCAAAAAGTAAGTTGTTAAAGGTTTAATGCTGATATGACACGAAGTTTCCAGTAGAAATATCCAAGGATCTATGTTTGATTCTGTGCTGTTTAAGATTTTTTATCTTTGACTTGGACAAAGGCACAGATGTTATATTCATTAAATCTGCTGATGACACAAAGGAAGGATGCATTGCTAGCACACTGGATCAAAAAAGCTAACACACTAGAATCAAAATCCAATAGAATTTTGAAAAGCTAGAGCACTGAGTTGATTCTAACAAAATCAAATCCAATAGGACTGAATGTAAAGTCTACCACCTGGGTACAAAAACCCAACTTCACAAGTATAAGATGTGCCAGGCATGGATAGATTGTTCTGAAAAAGATCAGAGGGTTTTAGTGAACAGCTAGCTCACTATGAATCAGTAATATGTGGCAACTGAAATGCTAATGAGTTCTTGGATAACATTAAGGAGGACGAAGCTTTTACAGTCAGGGAGCTGACAGTTCCACATCTGTAGACCGATGCTGTTCTAGGGACCATGGTTTGAAGACACTGAGAAGAGAGTCTAGAAGAGGGCAACTAGGATCCATGTCATATGAAGACGGTTGAAGGCACTGGGCATATTTAATTTGGAAAAGAGAAGATTCAGAAGGGGAATGTGGTCACTGTTTTCAATTATTTGCAGAATTATTTCATGGAATGGTGGAAAGACTAGATTTGTTCCATTTCTCCAGAGTGCAAAGAACCAGGCTGAAGCTTGATGTTAGGAGAAACTTCCTAATAATTGTTGCTGCAGACACTCAGTTGGTCTGACACTTCTTGACCCTTTTTGGGGTTTTCTTGGCAAAGATCCTGCAGTGGTTTGCCACTTCTTTCTCCTACCAGAGCTGTTGTAAGGTGCAATAGCTGCCTGGGTCCCTCCTCCCTGGAGTCTCCAAGTAGAGGCCAGGTAAGGATCTGGTTGAACTACACAGCTCCTGAGGTCCCTTCCTATTTTCCTACTTTCAGATTCGACAATTCTCCTCTGAGCTCTGCAGTTGCCTCCAAAGAGTTCAAGTTCTAAATCCCTGACTCAGATTGGACCCAGCCTTCCCATTGTTCTCAGGCCTGTGTGCAGTCACTGAGGACAAAGATTAGGTAAAAGGCACTGATCAGGGAACTTTAGAAACAGCACCATCTCCTGGCCATGGGCATTCTTACATTTTTACTTCTTACATTTGGGTTTCTGAACAGTGCTGGGGGATCTTAAGTCACACTCCTCATCTTGTTATTTAACTTCAAAATTGTCACTAGTAACAGCAAAAGTTAATTTACTCAGAAAAACTTTTCCTCTCTAAACTTCAATTATGAAGATGAGTACAATTCAGCCTGTAAGGTCCCTTTTAATTCTAACTTTTTATGTTCTTTATTCTAATCTAAACTTTAAGGTTGCATATAGATCTACCAATATATTAATTAAATGTTACCAAAATAGATGATCTATGATTAAGTCAGCATTGAGGACTCCTGGCATGAGAATTCCCTCTCCCAATACAGACTGCAATGCCTAGGTCATATACAATTAATTTCAGAGGTAAAATATGAACCCAAGTAATTTTGGCTCCCAGATCTTTAAGGTGTTTTATTCACTAAACCAGATTATGAGTTTCAATATGAGTGACACAATGAAAGGTTTTAATTACAGAACAAATTAATAAATGGAAATCTTACTGCTTTCAAGCACGATGTGTAAATAACTAAGAGAAAATGGCATCAAAGAAATTATATGAATTTTGTTAACTTTAAGAATATGAAATTTAGAATTGGTCATCAATATATAATGAATTAAACTTAAAAGTGCCTTGGTAAAAAATAATTTACTATTACTTTACCCTGGATTGAAAGGCATATTAAAGAAATCCTTTAATCCTTGAGCCTTGAATATGGAAAAAGAAACAACTGATTTTAGACTTGATTGTTAATTCACAAGTTGCAGGATAAAAATTCTCAGAGGAAGAAATAATATCACACTTTTTCTTCATTTAGAATTATATATTCCATACCCGAATATTCCAAATGATTGGGATTCAAATGAATAAACTCTTGCTATTTGGGGGCCAAGTAATATGGTTTCTTTTCTTTACTGTCTATATGTTGCCACAATGAAACTTGAGCCCATGGATCAGAGCAAAGTCTCCAAGAAAGAACAGCTCTTTACTAAGGAAAGATGGTATCATGGAAAGAGACTGGAAATCAGAAGGCTGGTTTTATCAAGAGCTCATGACTCTGTATGACTCTGGGCAAATTATTTTGCTTCTTTGGGCCTTAGTTTCCTAATCTATTAAAATGGGGGAGGGAAAATTATAGGACTAGATTATCTAGAATCACAAAAGTTGAGAGCTAGAAGGCTCCTTAAGAGGTCCAATCCCTTCATCATACATATGAAGAACGAGAAGGAAGGGGACTTACCTGAGACCTCTACTGCATCTTCTTGCTGGTAATAGTCTATGTCCTACTATTCTATGTTCCAAAGTTCTTTCTAGCTCTTAATATTCTTTATCCAAAGATTCCTTCCAGGTTTAGTATTCTATGTGTTAAGATCTAGTTAAGCTATAATATTCTATGTTGTGGGATCTGTTCCAGCTATAACATTCTGTGTTCCATATTCTAACCATCTTTGCTCCAAATTTCACCCTAGCTCTAATGTACTATGACCTCTAATCCCAAAACAAAGCTTTTCTCATCTATACATCAGGGCTTATAATCAGCAATCTGCTATTGTGCAACTGAGCAAGCTTCTTTCAAAGGAAGAATATGCCCCAATCTTTAAAAAAATGCCCTTATTAAAGAAAAATATTTTTATGGTCCATACTTCTAATTTAAAAAACATTTCAATATCAAAAATCAATGAGGTTTAAATTTTTTTTTGCTACAATGCTATTTCTTTACAGACTTCATTTTTAATGAATTATATATGAACTTGATAAAAGTTTGTTGTAGTAATTTGGTTTTCAGTTAAGTTAATTGAGATGGGTTGGCCAATTGGCTGGTTTATACATATGGGCACTAAAACACATCCTGAGGTTTGGCACAGCATTCTGATTTGAATAAGACCATGCTGCTAGCCAAAGGTCTGTTAATTCCTAGTGAGTGCAGCAAATGCTATTTGCACAGTACAACAGATTAGCCAGAGAGAAGCAAATCAGTCTTGAAATTAAAAGACACCTATGAACAAAGCCCCAAACTACTGTTTTAACCAGCAAAGCCAGAACACAAATGGTACAAATAAAAGCATACACCACAAGCTGTAATGATGTAACAGAGGAGACGCCTGCCTAGTAGAATGGCTTCCATTTGTGTCATGCTGGAAGCTGGCAGCTGAAGGGGAGGAGTCTTTGATGGAGGAATTCTAGGAAGGCAGAACAGCGAATGGTGAATCATGATAAGGATGACAGGGGAAACGGAGAAGGTGTTTGGAGAGAGAGAGGGAAACTTGGGGGGAAATGGATAGCATGGGGAGAAGGCAAGTGGGGGGGGTCCATCCTTGGTGCAGGAAAATGGCAGAGCATGCTCTAGCTGCAGACCATTAGTTCTTTACACCCCTTGTACACACATCCCATGCATTATATTTGTACAGCAAAAGCCAAACCATGCACTAGAGACCCCAAGCAGGATCATCGAGCAGAGCTCAATGCTCAACACTAATGAACCCAGAGAAAGACACAGAGGAACACAGAGGGAGAGAGAGACCATTCAAAGGGAGTACAGAAGAAGAAGTTGTCAGAATAGCCAGAGAAAGGGTCCTCTTCCCGCTGATCGTCATCAGAGGAATCTTCAGAGAGAAAGACTGTATAGTGTCTCAAGGGCTTTACCAGGCTGAAGGAAAGAGAAAAACAAAAGAGAACATGAAATTATGAGATGCCTTGATTGGTTAAATTTTGATAGGAGGAAAGAGGAAAAAATGGAGGAGGAGAATTGTTGGTTAGAAGAAGCAAGCCCCACTCCCCCTTTCCATGCTAGGGCACCTGCCTGAGGGAGGCCAGACCCAGGACTCTCCGGGCAGCTTGCCACCACATTTAAGGAATACACTCTCAGCTTCTTCCCAGTGCCACTTTGGGCGCCCAGTACCACTGCGCCTTGGACTAAACTTCCCTGAAAGCTGCGCCCATCTCTGATCCCTGCAGCTGAGGCAGCCACACATAGCAAGTTCTCTGTGAAGAGAAATTCTGAATGTTGAATTCACTTCCCTACTACACTAGAAGTATATTATAAAATAGATATACTTTTAAAACCTCTTTTTTTTGGGGGGGGAGATGCAATGAGAAATAAAAAAATACATAGTTAAGGTAAATTGAGACATGATAAATTCAATAAGGATGCTCAAAATGTTACAAAGTGATTATACAAGTGTCATTGTTTCCTTATATGTAAAGTAAAGGTGTTGGATTAAATGATCTCTGTGGTCCTAACATTCCGTGAGCTAACATTCCATGCTCTTGGTACTTTTCAGCTCTAATGTTCTATATTATGAGTTCTATGTTACAGTCTAAGGTCCCTTTTCAGCCCAAATAATCTGTGTTCTAAGGTTTCAAGGTCTAAAAGGCCTTGAGAGCAAAGGGCACTAAGGGAGTCAATTATATACCAGAAAAGGGAGTAGGAGATTACAAAGAACCTGAATATTTGGTTAGAGGTCCTACTCCAAAGTGGTGCATGCACAGAAACAGACCAACAAACAGCCAACCCTATGAAGAAGGAATATGGAAAGGCAATTCTTTGCTGATTGGTGGTGGCTCTTTGGAATTCTCTCTCAGATGCCTCTTCAGAGAGTCTTTTTCATCTGTGATATGGTGATTAAATATTAATTATTATAAAAAATACATCTGCCTTGTGAGCCACCTATGAGCTCTACCTATAAACACAAACACATATACGGCATATATAAAATATCTCCACAGTCTATATGAATTATACACTGACCAGAACTCAAGTTAGACACTTACTAAGGTACCCCTGTCCCACAACTCCCAAGACCTAGAGAGAGGCAGTGACAGGTTCTATAAAAACAATGGAAAGAAGAATACTTTGGGGATCATAATTATTATTATTAATCATATTTGAATCACCACCCATTGTTTCAAAGCTGTATAGTCAAGGAAATAACTAGTTATATTTTTTTCTTTCTTTGAGAAGAAAAGACCTTGCTCAAATCCCTCTACTTCATTTCTTCTCATACAAGAAAGAACTTGGACTCTGGTTGGGCCTTTCTTTGTTTTTGAGGCAAGCCATGTTGCTAACAGAGTACAGAGTCAGGGAGAAGTGACAGAGCCCAAATGAGAAGGAAAAGTGGTTGATCCAATAATAATAGGATCATAGGCTCATAGGACTCAAGAATTGGTAGGGACATTAAGATCACTCGGCCATAGGTGTTAAACTCATGTTGACTCAGAAAACTACAAATTAACATCACCTATGTTGTGTTGAATTTTTATTTTTTTTGTCAAACTTTTTTCTATTATCTTTTAATCTGGTTGGGTCCATTTGGGAGTTGAAGAGCAGTAAATTTGACACCTTTGATTTAAACTGACCTCACTTTTAGGCATTTACCTAAACTGGTACACAGAGAATAAGTGACTTGCCAAGATTTCAGCAGCGTGACTAAATCTGAATCTAGTTCTTTTGATTCTCAAATTATACTCTTTCTATTATACCAGTAATAATGAACATTAAAATATTTCTATAGTGCTTTAAATTTCATAAACTACTTTTCTTGGAATATCTTCATATTACAGATATGGAAAGAGAGGCTAATGAGGCATAGGACTTATTCAACATTACATGGATTGTGTGTGGGAACTAGGGCTGGAGACCAAGTTTTTTTCACTATATCACAGAGCCTTTTACTGGGTCTTAATGAGGCTTTCTCCTTTAACTGGTCAAGGAAGGTGGAGCCAGCTCTCATTAGAAGGAGGTTAGCCATTTATTATCAGGAGACAATCTATTTCCTATTTTACCACATGTCCAGACAGACTGGTAGAGCTGCCTGGTTCACCAGTCCTGCTGTCCATCCTGTTGCTGGGCCATCTGGCTTGCTCTGCTCCTCTCAGCATCTTGTCTCCTTCTGATTTATGATGCTCTTGCCTATAACTTGGTGTTTTCTGTTTTCCCTTCACCCATCCAAGTCACTAGTTCCCCAAAGCCTCACATTTTACAGGTAGTCCTCCTTCCCTGCTCTAGGTCTGAGGTCTGTTTGCTAACCCAATGTCTCCTATAGACAAAGATATGTCCTTTGGTAGGACGTTGAGGATATTCAAATGCCACAGCATCTCCTCTGCTCACATGGCTTTTCAAGCTGTATGGCCAAAACCAAGTCAATTCGGTTCTCTAGCATGTGTTTCCTCATCTGTACAATGGGAACTATGACACTGTGATGCTGTTTCATAGAACTGTAGGGATCATATGAGATATGTAAAGAGCTTTGTGAACCTTAGGACACTTTATTAACGGAAACTGTTATTATTTGAGAAACAGTTTTAGGTTGTGGAAATAGCAATGAACTCAGGATCTGAAATTGAATTTTTCCTTTGACCTGTATTAGCTGGTGTCCATAGGCAAGCCTTTCTGAGCTTAACAAGTGGGGACGGTAAAGCCTAAGGCACTCCTCTCACAGGTTTGTTCAAGTCAATTCAGCAAACACTTATTAATGGACTCCTATATGTAGGGTGCTTATGTGAGACACCAGGGATATGAGTACAGAAAGGAAAGCCTCAAGGTATTTATATTCTGCTTAGGAGATAGTATACATACACAGAGCAATGTCAAGTAGATTCAACATGTGAGGGAGAGGGGAAAAGAGAGGGAAGAGAAGAGAGGGAACAAGAGAGAGAGACAGAGATAGAGAGAGACAGGGAGACAGAGGCAGAGAGATATGGAGAAAGAGACAGAAAGAGTGACAGAGAGAAAGATAGAGAGAGGGAAAGAGAGAGAGGGAAAGACAGAGACAGAGGCAGACACATACACACATACACGGGGGGAGGGAGGGAGAGAGAGAGAGAAATTAAGGAATCAGGAAAGGTCTTACTTATATAGGTATGGTACCACAGTAGTGCTTTAAGGGAAGCTAAGAATTCTAGGAGGTGGAGGAGAGGAAGGAGTGCATCCTAGACATGAAGAGATGAAGTTTCTGGGACACTGATACATTGTTGGTGGAACTGTGAACGGATCCAACCA
>JAJPUD010025504.1:1808-17497 GCA_023553655.1 Myrmecobius fasciatus | reverse complement strand
AGCAGGGAAATAGGCGGGAGTTTCAATTTTCCCTGGGGCACTTTGCCAAGTTGACTTCCAGTGAGGGCCTGGTCAGGCTAGATCCGCACTAGGACCACGCTTTCAGCTGCTCTCAATCCACCGTTTACCAAAGGCAGATCTGCCAAAGCACCTGCCCGCAAGCAGAGCAAAGTGGCCCAGGCGTCTCCCAGGGACTTCCTGGGTGCCTAAAATCTGTCTCTGTTGTAGCCGACTTCCGCCCCAGGCTCGCTGGCGTCTGATTGCAGCCAGTGGACGACTCCCCTGAGGCTAACCTTCTCTGGAGTTTTTTCAAAGTAGATTGTTGATAGAAGTGCGTTGTAGTCCAAGTGTTTGGTGAAGCCCTCACTCCAAAACCAGTTCGGAGGCTCAATTTGTCTGGGTCTGAGGGAAGGTCTCAGGAGCTCACAGAGAACGCTGTCTGCAGTTTGCCATCTTGGCTCCGCCCCCCTTGATTTCTTTTTTCTTACTGAATTTATTCATTAAATTGGCTCTCTCTCTTTTTTTTTTTTTTCTTACTCATTTATCTGTTATTTTTCCTGCAAGGTTTTTCTTCTGAGATTTTCCCAATCCTCATTTTGGTTATTGTTCCTTTATTTGGTACATTTTTTATTTCCCTTTTTTGAGATGATAGAGGAAAAATCTTAATTATGCTCACTCAGACATCTTCTCATAATTCATCAAATATTTGCATTTTTTAAAAAGGCATAGCAACACAAAGAAATCAACTTCTAATGATGGAATTTGAAGTGCTAGTAGGATCTAAATGTATAGATACTTTGGAACAGACCAGACTTTCCTGGAGCTCACAATCCCTCACATGATGCTATATTATCTATTGGCAAGACTGACCCTACTTTTTAATTGATTTATCAATGTTTAAAATGATAGGATGATTACAGGAGAATGAAGTATAATGCCATCTTGTTTTTTTCTTTTTTTCCCGGTCTTACTTCCAACAAGCAAAGAACTTACCCAGCTCAACTGTGAGTTTTCCTGAAAGGGAAATAGAAAGAAAAATTTATTAGGAAGATAGGACAACCTCCTTATAGTAGTTTAGAAAATCCCAGCAATGTCAAACCACCAACTGGGTATTTTAGGAGTTAAGACCACTGAGGCTGACTTTCTTAGTTTGGAACCATAAAAACCAAAGTGACAGAACTAGAGGTCAGTCTAGTAATATAATTTAACAAATACTAATAAAAACACAACAGAAAGTAAATGACAGTCTTAATATACTTGTGTGTTTGTTTCTTATGTTCTTGGGCAAATGCTCCATTATTTTCTTGAAAATCATAGCTTATACATTAGGAAGAAAAAAGTTCTTCTAGTGAAGGTAATAAGAGAAGGAAAAACGAAATAACAAAGCTCATTCAATTCTTTTTTGGCACTAGTCTTTTTCAGTTTTAATAGTCATCTCTTTCTAGTACCAGGTGTGGCTCATTATCCATATGAACATGAACTTGTTCTAGGCCTCATTTTTCTCATATGTGAAATTAAAGGTTTGAATTAGGTGATATCTAAGATTCCTTTTCCTTATTTAAGAACATGCTATTCAAAATCTTACGGGTTCCATTTACCTTTTTCCTTCTCTGATTTTTTCTTCAGTTTTTCTAGAAAGAAGAAAGAGAAGCTTTATAAAAGAGTTCTTTTAGATCTTCATAGGCTCTTATTTTACAGTAGAGGTTTTTAGCTTTTTGTATGTATGTCATCGATCCCTTGGGCAGTCTAATGAAGTCTATGAACCCCTTCCCAGAATAATATTTTTAAAAGTATAAAATAAAATACATAGAATTTCAAAGGAAACTAATTATATTAAAATATAGTAATCAATTTTTTTTTTAGTTTATGGACCCCAGGTTAAGAATTTCTATTTATTAACAATAGATTTTTACACTAAAATATTGAGAGGTAATCTGTCTCCTTTTTTACTTAAAGTATCAGGTTTTGTGTAGCCCAAATAGCCTTTTCCAAAGCACACAAGTCAAATCTCTCAAGAAAATTTACTTTCCTTCTGTCTAATCAACATTACTCTTGTAGCACCATCATACTTTGTTCTCATATTTTGTCTTCCTTGTCGAGGGAGAACAATATATCACATTGCAGGAACATCTGATGCATACCACTTTTTAAAAATACATATAAAAGGCCAAAGCTGGGATTGCCATTTTACCCTTGGATCTTTGTTGCTTCTGGAAGAAATAGAATGCCAGAATCATAAAAAGGACCAGAATGGCAGCTAGCCCCATGAAGGTTCCAATGAATGCTCCTCTCCAGGCAGAGTTTTTTGGTAAAAATACATCTGCAATATACAATAAAGGGTTTGTTATCATTACTAAGTTAAGACTGACATCATTATAATTTTTGTATCTTTAAGTATTGGTGTTTATTTTGAAGATTGTGTTCTATATTTACATATGTATGTGTGTGTTTGCAAATGTAAAGTATACCTCAGCAGATTTTGCAAGAGACTACAAAATTTCTGGCCCTATTAAGGAATATAACCTGCCTTTGGTTTTGCCCACAGAGAAAGATGGAAAAATTTAAAAGTCATGGAGGAAAGAATCTACCTACTGTGGTTACCTAGTATTCTCAAGTCTGAGTGTCTGCTTCCAATCTTAAACTTAAAGGGGCTTGTGGTAAGAAGGATGTGGGGAAGCCATCACAAGTAACTGTAGAAGAAGTCATGCTGGCCTAGAAAGGAAATCAGGTCAAATTACCCCTTTGACAGTTTGTTGAGAATTTGTAACCGAGAAACCAGAGTAAAAAGTGGGAGATGCAGTATGGTAAAAACTATCACAGCCAGGTGTTCTATACAAATCCCCAAGCTATAATTTTTTCTTTTTCTTCCTTTGCCTGTCCTCCCTCCTTTCTATGGTGCAGGGTAAGCTCCTTTCTGTTTTCTGCTTGAATCACCCTTACTCTTGCATTCCCTGCTACTATTTAACCCCAATATGCTGTTTAAAAGGCATCTTGAGTTTTTGAAGCTTTATCCTTTCCCTCATCTGTTACTTTCTGCCATAAGTCAATAAAAGTAATTTAGAAAAATTCTGTCCAATAAGAAACCCAAGCTATTTTATGTGAATTACATTATATAATATACAGGTATGATGGACTTGAATAGAGTAGTATTGAGAGTAGGAATTTCTTATATCGAGATGAAAGACAAGTTTTGTCAGGTAATGCTGGCTTAGAGGGTGAAGCTAAAGGGGAGCAGAAAAAGAGTATAGTTTTAACTTCATAGACCTTTAAAAAAGTTCTCCTTAGGTAAAGGAGACTAAATTAAAAAAAAAAAAAAGAAACATGATGTGAGACAATATATGACACCATACATTCAATGAGAGGTTTTAGGGATTAGGTTTTAGGGAAAAGCCTAATGCATTTAAAAAAATTAACCACCAAGGGAAGAGGGAGAAGTAGGAATTTTCATCATAATTTATTCAAGAGTTTCAGATACAAATTTGACCTTAGCAATTTTGGAATTCTACCAGTCTAAACTTGCTCACAAACTCCCCCAAGGGGTTAGATGTATAATTAAAAACTTATATACAAGTGTTCAAAGAATAGTAGACTGAGTGTGCTTCAGGAGAATGACCGAATGAAAAATGATCTCTCAGGGCATGCCCAAACACCTTGATCCACTGTTTTAGGCACACTAAATTCAGTAAATATTTTAATATGATGCTAATTAAGAAAAGTGTTAATTAAATGAGATAAATTAAGAAGAAAAATTATGATTTTTTCTACTGACCTGCTATGTGAATTGTAAATTCTTTCTTCTGCACTAAGAGGGTGTTCTGGATGGAACAAGTCACATTACTATGAGTTCCCTTTTTGACCACCACAGATATTTCCAGGTGGAACAGTCTCTGAGCATCTTGGGTTGTAGCTTCTGCTAGGGAGGGTAGTTGCTGCCCTTGATGATCTTTCCACACTGCTTTTGGTCTGGGGTACCAGCCTTTGGAACTACATCTTAGTTGGATGCCTCCTTCTTTAAAACCCTCAAAGTAGATATGTGGATCTGAACCCAGTCCTAAGGGAAGAAAGGACTTCTTTCTCAACAAATATTCAATTTGCACCACAGTTTATCAACTGCATTTGCCCAAATCTATCATTTAGCTTCCTGGTCATTTTCCTTTTTTTTTTTTTTTTTTTTCTCCCTGGTCATTTCCAAGCTGCCATATTCCTGCCCTCCAGCCTTTTGCTCTGACTAGGAACTTGAGCTCATGTCCCAGGACTCTGACTAGCAAGCATTTAATACTTTATTTTGCCCAGAGGCAGACTCACCAAGCTACTTCCCAGTTACTTTTATGATACTTTCTATATTGTTCATGTATTCTTTTCTCCTCTTCCTGCTCCGTTTTGCCTCTACCTCTGAGAATCACAACCAGAACAACACTACCATTCCTGGAGAGACTTTGACTTCTCTGTCCAAAACCTCTTCCTAGACATCATTCACCTATATGTCTTCTTCTGATAGAATGTAAGCTCTTTGAGGGTAAAAATTGTCTTTCTGGTTTGTATTCAATCCCTAGTAGTTATACAATGTTTGGCACAGAATAAACACTTAATAAATGATTTCATTAATTTGCTTGCTTTTTCTATCCATTTTACTTTGAAATTGTTTTACCTTATACTGTGTGTGTGGATATGTGCACATGTGAGCATTATTGGGTAGGAGTAGGAAAGGGTCTCTTATAACTAGACTGTAATTTTTATCATAAGACATGATAATGTCTTATATTTCTTTAGAATCCTATTTTTTGCACTTAGTGGCATTCAATGTCTTCTCAATTAGCCTATTTCTCTTTCAAAAGAGTTTTGATGCAGTTCCTCTCATTCTGTCCCCTTCTTCAAGGAAGATTAATCACCTACCTGCAACTTCCAGCTCCCAAGTAGCACTGTTAGAGAAGTCCTTGGATTGAAAAAGGCATCCATATTGACCCTCATCAGCAGGAATAATGTGGAAGAGACGCAGGGATACACTCCCTTCCTGGATGTAATCTTTTACTAAGTGTGCCCGGTCCTGGTACTCTACCATTTGTTTGTTGAATAGCTCCTGCCTATCTTGGTAGATAAGGACAATTTCAGAGATTTTGTTGCGGAAAAAACGTATTTCCATGTCTTTTGCATCCAGTTTGGAAGTTATGTAGCAAGGAAACTCCACCTCTTCCCCAATCATGGCCAGAATTGGTTCTTTATGACCAATCACCTTTCCTTCTTCTGCAATAAAGAAGTCATCACACAAACACTTTAAAAAAAATTTAAAAAAAACTTCCAATATCATTTACATCTTGTTTTTCCTCTACCTAAGAACTTACAAGATATCCTTGTTTCTCACCATATCTAATCCAAATACCTTAGTCTTCTTGAATTTTCCACGAGGTTTTTTTCCCTTAACTCATCATTAAGATGTCCACAATTACCCCATATGATCCATTCAGGTCAATTTGCCTTTCTTGTCCCTGGAACATAACATATCTATTCTTGCTTCCATGGTTTTCCACATGTTATTCCTCTGCCTATAATATGCCCCTCTTCATCTCTTCATCAACCTGTTTCTTTTAGTTTTTTAAAACCCCCAACAAAATCGTACCTCCAAGAAAGGATCCCTATGAATTGTACCAAGTACTCATTTAATTTTTGTCTTCTCTTAGAACTCAACATCTTCCAGTGGGAGCAATATCTTCCTCCCTCCCACAAGTTAGGCAAGTTTTTCCTTAAAAGATATTGAAACCATTTTAAGATTTGATTAGTTTGAGGGATTAATGGCTCAGATTATTATTTTTTTCCTTTTTTGCAATTTATGTTATTTTTAATGAAGCTTTTTATTTGCAAAACATATACATAGGTAATTTTTCAACATTGACCCTCGCAAAGCTTTCTGTTACAAATTTTTCCCTCCTATCCCTCACCCCCTCCTCTAGATGGCAGGAAGTCTAATATATATTAATTATATTAAAATATTTGACAGATTGAATATGTATATATATATATATATATATATATATATATAGTTATCTTGCTGTACAGGAAAAAAAAACCTGAGAAGGAAAACATAATGTAAGCAAACATTAACAGAGAGTGTGAAAATGCTATGTTGTGGTCCAGACTCAGATCCCACAGGCCTCTTCCAAAGTATATATGGCTTTCTTTATCACTGAACAACTGGAACTGGTTTGAAACATCTCATTATTGAAGAGAGCCATGTCCTTCAGAATTGATCATCTTATAGTCCTATTGTTACCATGTACAATTATTTCCTGGTTCTCCTGATTTCACTCAGTTTCAGTTCATGCAAGTCTCTCCAGGCCTCTCTGAAATCATCTTGTTGGTCGTTTCTTACAGAACAATAATATTCTATGACATTCATATACCATAATTTATTCATCCATTCTCCAATTGATGGGCATCCTTTCAGTTTCCAGTTTCTAGCCACTACAAAAAGGGCTGCCACAAACATTCTTGCACATGTGGGTCCCTTTCCCTCCTTTAAGATCTCTTTGGGATATAGGCCCAATAGAAACACTGCTGGGTCAAAGGGTATGCACAGCTTGATAACTTTTTGAGCATAGTTCCAAATTGCTCTCCAGAATGGTTGGATATGTTCACAGTTCCACCAGCAGTGTATCAGTGTCCCAGTTTTCCCACATCCCCTCCAACATTCATCATTATCTTTTCCTGCCATTTTAGCCAATCTGACAAGTATGTAGTGGTATCTCAGAGCTGTCTTACTTTGCATTTCTCTGATCCACAGTGATTTGGAGTATCTTTTCATGTGACTAGAAATAGTTTTAATTTCCTCACCTGAAAATTGTCTGTTCATATCCTTTGACCATTTGTCTATTGGAGAGTGGCTTGAATTCTTATAAATATGAGACAATTCTCTATATATTTTAGAAATGAGGCCTTTATCAGAACCCTTAAATGTAAAGATGATTTCCCAATTTGTTACTTCCCTCTCAATCTTGTCTGCATTAGTTTTGTTTGTACAAAAACTTTTAAACTTAATATAATCAAAATTATCTATCTGGTGTTTAATTAAGAGTTCCACTTCTTCTTTGGACACAAATTCCTTCCTTCTCCACAGGTCTGAGAGGTAAACTATACTATGTTCCTCTAATTTGCTTATAATATCACTCTATATCTAAATCATGAACCCATTTAAATCTTATCTTGGTATGTGGTGTTAGGTGTGGGTCAAGCCCTAATTTCTTCCATACTAGTTTCCAATTTTCTTAGCAGTTTTTGTCGTATAGTGAGTACTTATGCCAAAAGCTGGAGTCTTTGGGTTTATCAAACACTAGATTGCTATAGTTATTGCCTGATTTGTCCTGTGATCCTATCATTCTATTGATCGACTGCTCTATTTCTTAGCCAGTACCAAATGGTTTTGATGACTGCTGCTTTATAACATAATTTTAGATCTGGTACAGCAAGGCCACCTTTATCAATCTTTTTTTTTTTCATTAATTCCCTTGAGATTCTTGACCTTTTGTTCTTCCAAATGAACTTTGCTACTATTTTTTTCTAGGTTTGTAAAATAATTTCTTGGGAGTTTGATTGGTATGGCACTAAATAAGTAAATTAGTTTGGGTAGTACTGCCATTTTTATTATATTCGCTTGGCCTACCCATGAGCACTTGATATTTTTTCAACTGATTAGGTCTGACTTTATTTGTGTGGAAAGTGTTTTGTAGTTTAGTTCGTATAGTTCCTGACATTTCCTTGGCAGATAGATTCCCAAATATTTTACACTATTGACAGTTATTTTGAATGGAATTTCTTTTTGAATCTCTTGCTGCTGAACTTTGTTGGTAATATATAAAAATGCTGATGATTTATGTGAATTTATTTTGTATACTGAAACTTTGCTAAAGTTGTAAATTGTTTCTAGTAGTTTTTTAGTTAAGTCTCTAGGGTTCTCTAAGCATACCATCATGTCATCTGCAAAGAGTGATAATTTGGTTTCCTCATTACTTACTCTGATTCCTTTAATCTCCTTTTCTTCTCTTACTGAATTGGCTCAGATTATTAACATCACTTCCTGGTTGCAGAATACAAAACAGTGCAAAGAACTTCAAACACATTTGCTTTACTCAGCTAAACCAACTTATCTCAATTCATTACATTCTTGTATAATATTCTGGTCACTTAAACTTTGTTTCAGTTTCACTTGTAAAAAATGTGGCTTAAAAAAGGACATTCCTCTCAGAGTTTTTGTGAGGATCAAATGAGATATTTGTAGAAACTGTTTAGTACAGAGCCTGAAACATAAAAAGCACTGTATAACTACTTCCTTTCCCTTCCCCTTTTGCTATGCCTAAGTAAATCTTTATTTGTTAACTGCTAAATAAGGCACAAGAATCTCATTTCATTTCATTATCAAGCAAAATTGACCAAAGGAATGGTCAGAATTGGAACAACTCTACTCAACTAGGAATTAATTTACTTTTTCTTTTTTTTTCACATGAGGAAAACAAGGCAGTGTGCCTGCTCATCCAAAATTCTATAAGGTATAGGTTCCATGAGCACAATGATCATGCCTCCTATTTCTCTACTATTCTTTAATAGTACTTGGGTTGTCACCTAATCTACTATGAATCTTCAATCAATAGTGTATTTCCTGATATTCCGTTTCTTCAAGAAACTCTTCCAGAAAAGACACACTCAAGATAAAGGAGAAAAGACAACAATTTTCCTGAGCTTTCCCTAAGCCCTCCTTCAAATATCTTTAAATAATGCCATAAAACAATTCCTGGAGGAGCAGAAACCACAAAACAATGTGATGAAATCATTTTTGGCCAAAGGCAATTTAGAAGTTCAATAGAAAGGTCTGTCACATTTGGGTAAGAGTAAAGCTCGGTCTAACTCAGGCCATAGGAGCCACTGAATCAGCAGTGACAGCAGCTGCTTTTGGAGCTCTCAGCTCGCAAATGGTTAGGAGGTTCTTGAACAACTGAAATAATGAGTGAATCTTATTCTTATCGGTTCAAAGAAGGAATAACATGCATACTCATTTGGGTATAAAAATCTCTCTTACCCTACTGAAAATTAGCAGGGGAAAGAGATAAGAAAAGAGGCAGGGTGGTAGAAGGGAGAACAGATTGGGGGACTGGTAATCAGAAGTAAAATACTTTTGAGGGGGGACAAGGTAGAAGAAGAGAGAGAATGGAATAAAGGGGGACAGGGGTGGAAATAGGATGGAAATACATTTAGCAATGGTAACTGAAAAAAATTTGAAGCAAGTTTCTCTAACAAAAGCTTCATTTCTCAAACATATAGAAGACTGAGTAAAATTTACAAAAATAAGAGCCATTACTAAATTGATAAATGATCAAAAAATATGAACAGTTTTCAAATGAAATAATCAAAGCTATTTATAGCTACATGGGAAAAAATGCTGTAATTCATCCTGATTGGAGAAATGCAAATTAAAACAATTTTGAGATATTCCCCCATACCTATTAGATTAGCTAATAATACAGAAAAGGAAAATGACAAATATTAGAAGGATTGTGGGAAACAAGACATTGTTGGTGGAGTTGTGAACTATAGAGCAATAAGACTACTAAGTCTGTATCCCAAAAGAGATTTTAAAAAGGAAAAAAAAACCTATATATACAAAAAATATTTATAGCAGGTCTTTTCTGGTGACAAATACTTGGAAATTGAACGTATGCCCATCAATTGAGGAGTGGCTAAATAAATTGTAGTCTGTGATTATGATGGAATACTATTGTGCTACAAGAAATGATGAACAGGATGCTCTCAGAAATATCTGGAAAGACTTCTATGAGCTGTTGCAAAAAACAGCAATATCATAAGATAATTAACTGAAAATGATTTAAATGTTCTCAGCAATACAACAATCTAAGATGTCTCTGAAGGAGTTATGAAAAATGCTACTTATTCTCAAAGAAACAATTGTTGTTGTCAAAATACAGGTTGGAAGTTTTTTAAACTTTATTTATATTGAGGTTTTTTCCCTATATTTTCTTTCACAACATGACTAATATGGAAATGTTTTTCATTACTGATGCATATATGACCTTTATGAATTTGTTTGCTTTTTAAACAAAGGGTGGTGGGAAGGGATAGTATTTGGAACTCAGAATTTTAAACATAAATGTTAATAATTGTTTTCACATGTACCTGGTGAAACATGAAATACTAAATACATTTTTAAAATAAAAGACCTATTCCTAGAACTATTATAAGAGACTTCATCACTTTCCTAAACCAACAGAATCCCCAAATCATAAAATATAGCTATTTTTTTCATAGTGTGTAGCTTAAAATTTATTGCTAACCTCACTCTATTCCTGGTAAATGGAAAAGACATTGGCTTTGGATTCAGAGTATCTAGGTTCAAATTCCCTTCTGACACTTATAAGCTCTGATTTTAGGCAAATTCATGAGCCTCAATTGTTTTATCTGTAAAATGAGGAACCAGGTGGCCTCTGAGGTTTCTTTTAGTTTGAGATATATGATTAGGCAGTTGCTAGTGCTGAGAATAGGATGCTGAATCTGAAGTCAATAATCTGAGTTCAAATTTGATCTCAGATACTTACTAGCTATATGACCTTGGGTAAGTCATTTTACCTCTGCCACAATTTCCTACTTCACAGGGTTGCTAATGATTAAATGAGATAATATTTGAAAGGCAATTAGCACTGTGCCTGGTACATAGTAGATGTTATAATTGCTTATTCCCTTTTCATACTGATGGGTCAGAACTCAGGATCTACTCAAAACCTTATGTCTAGCTAAGGAATATGGAGCAATAAAATCTCTTATTTATTGCTCCTTACTTGTTTCCTAAAAGCCCACCCTGTCTCCTTCTCTAAATAATAATACCTTGCTAAAAAAAAAAAAGGCATAAATTCTCCTTACCTGAATGAAAATACACCCTGGCTTCTGCCTTATCTGTAACTTGCTTTCCTCATGTAAGCTGTTATACTGCTAGCTGAAGCCTCAAATGTCATTATATAAAGCTCTCCCAAATTCCAATTGCCAGACTCTCTTAAAGTTTGGTCCATCTGCTGTATCATTAACAATTCTTTTATGATGATAAGAGAATATCTTTGAATTCTTTCAAACTATGAACCATGACTCAGACACTTTAATATTTCTTATATATATAATAAAAGTAAGAATTTAGAACATAGATTTGAGCTGGATAGCCTTGAACCACCTAAGGTGGTTTCTTCTTTTTTTCTTGTCCTTCTGTTCATTTGTTTATATTACCAAAAAGAATTTATCAGAATTTTAAAAAATTGGGGAATCTCAGAGACTCAGATAGTTCATAGGATCATAATAATTCATAATCTAGTACAAAACTGTTTGATGATATTAAATGACTATTAGTCTCTAACATTTTAGTGTGAATTTGTTGTTCAGTTTCTTAATGGGAAAGTTGGGCAATAATAAGACCATATGGCATAATAAAAAAGAACATTAATTTCAGAAGTTAAAAGACTTCAGTTCATATCCCAGCTCTATTACTTCATTCCTTTATGTTCTTGGACAAATCACTTTATATCTCAGGACCTCAATTTCCTCATGAAGGAAGTTGAATTAGATCAGGAGTTGACAAACTATGGCTCAAGGGCCAAATCTTTATCTTATATTTATGTAAAAAATGCTATTGTTCAGTCATTTTTTCAATCATATCTAAGTCTTCCTGACCCTATTTGGGGTTTTCTTGGCAAAAATATTGTAATGATTTGCCATTTCCTTCTCTCTTTTTACAGATGAGGCAATTCAGGCACATAGGCTTAAGTGACATGCTAGTCCCATAGCTAATAAGTATTTGAGGCCAGATTTGAATTTAAGAAGATTAATCTTGCCTCCAGGCCTCAGACTCTATCCTTTTTATTATCCCAACACACACACATTTACACCAATGTAAAAAGCATTTTTTAGTTTGTAAATGATATTAAAACAGTCAGGCATCAGATATGACCCTCAAATCATAGTTTATTGTCTCCTAGAATAGGTGATATCTGAAATCTGTTTTAGCTCTAGATTCAGTGACCTATGTCCTTCTAATCATGTGCACAAGGATGAAGGCAATGGAAAGGGCAGATAATAGAATAAATGTATGATTTAACCAAGTGCCAGCTTTTTTTCTAATGAGGGCTAATTAAGGATGGCCATAGATTGTAATACTGATATGTCCTGAATGGGACTTGCTCTTCTGTACAGTGAATGAGGAATTCTTTTAACTTCTGCTCTAAAGACCATTCTAACTTTGGGCTGTTGGACAGAGGAATAGAAGAAGACTTAATTGGGGCAGCTAGGTGGCACAGTGGATAGAGCAAGAGCCCTGAAGTCAGGAGGACCTGAGTTCAAATCTGATCTCAGACACTTAACATTCCCTAGTTGTGTGACCCTGGGCAAGTCACTTAACCTCAATTGCCTAAGCAAAAAAAAAAAAAAGAAGAAGAAGACTTAATTGTGAAATTAATACAAAATGGTGAAAGAGTATTTAGCTTGCTTTGTGACAATAACACATCTTACCTGCATTCAGCTCCATGAGATAGAGAAGGAAGAGGAGACAATTGGATAGAAAGGAACTCTGTGATGAATGAGAAAAGTCTGGGATATTCACCATCTCAGGTTAAAAGTGATGAGATACCTGGAACATATAAAGAGGAGGACAAGAATGTATATTTCAAGATCTGCTATCAACTCAGTGCTTGAATTTCTTTTGACTTAAGATTGCTTGTAAGCACCTGTGGTCCTGAAGGTTGATCAGAGTTCCTTAATTCCCCCAGCCTTTGCTTTGTAAGCCTTATAGCACTATAGAAATATAGATCATTATTGTTGTTGTGATTACTATACACAGCCCTGGAATTAAGGTGAGCTGAGAACTCCCACAGGAAACTCTCATTGCTCCAGTCAAGAACAGAATACAATATGAACAGTATCCCCCTTTCAAGATTTAATAAATTTCTCCAAATTAAGAGAAAATTGCTGAGACTTCTTCCAGTCCTACTCCTGCCTAAATCCACCCTCTTGCCTACTTCCCAGAACCTCAGACCTGTAACATCAGACAAAAATCAAAATAAAGCTTTACAACAAGGCAGATTTCTTGAAATGATTTCCTCTTGTTGTGCCTATATCTGGGAAACTGTGGGGAAACATGTCAATAAAGGAAACAACAATTAGGGGAGGCAGTGTAATATAACAGAAAGAATACTACTCAACTTTGCTGCCCAAATGGTATGTGACCTTAAGCCTCAATTTCCTAATCTATAAAATATGGGAGTTTGATTGGATTAAGTCCAAGGTTCTTTCCAATACTATATTTTATCATACTATTATAAAGAAAGAAAATTAATTAATATATTCTTCATATGTACTCTGGAATAGAACTTTACCATTATTGGATTTAAATTTTTAAAAAAGAGCTATCAATGATTTATATAAGCTAATCCAAACTTTATGGTCAGAGTGACATTGGTAGCATCAACAATTTAATTAAATAAATGTTTGTTATTAAATGGAATAATTTAAAAATATAAATATTAAATAATCCTTCTGCAATCCTTAATTTATATCTCTTTTCCACTGGTGTTGGACACACCCAACTGCCATCTATAGACAACTAAGTCAAGAATACTGGGAACATAGCAGTGAACCTTAGTCATTGCCCTCCCATAGCAATTATCCAGGGAAGCAACCCTTGTGGACATGCATCCTTTGCTACTACTTCTGAACCTTTTCAGCAGTCACAACTATTGAACTCTTTGAAAATAAGTAACTTACCATCAGAGTCCTTGGCATCTTCAAATGTTTTTTTTGATGGAAAAATATTAAAGATTACTAAAAAAAAAGTACTAAAGAAGATGAATTATCATCTGTCTTGCCCATTAAACCCTAAGAGCCTTTCTGGTAATCTTCAACTGAAACTTTCCATATATATTGTTAATTCCCTATTATAATGAGATTTGCTTGAGAGTCAGTGCTATCATAATTTTTTCTTTGTATCCCTAATACTAAACACAGTTCTATGCATAAAAAAGCACTTAAAATGTTTTTTTTATTAGTCAGTTAGGCATAAGTAAGCCATTTCCAATAGTTAAATATCAGAACTAAGTTTGCTATTCAGCTTTGTTCCATTCTTGAATAAGAAGCACAATGTCCATGTAGAGAAATAAAGCATAGGAAATGAATGAATTACTTAGATAATCTAGAAACTGAACATTGCTTATGGATAATTGTGTAGTTCTGGATTCCTTCCATTTGTGTCCTGCCCTGTAAATTTGATGACAGATTGCCTAAACAGAGAGAGTCTATCATCGTGGTCTATAGAATTCCTAGTTGGGAGATTATGGAAGAAGGTCAAGACTTCAGGGAGTAGAAGTTGTTGGAAAAAAGGCAGCAATAGCCTGAGCTTTCCTCGAACCCCCTCCAAATAACTTTTAAAAATTCCATAAACCGGGGCAGCTAAGTGGGGCAGTGGATAGAGTACCAGACGTGAAGTCAGGAGGACCTGAGTTCAAATCTAGTCTCAGACACTTAACATTCCCCAGGTGTGTGACCCTCAGCAAGTCACTTAGCCCCAGTTGCATCAGCAAAAAAGCAAAAAAATACCCAAAACAATTTTTGGAGCAGCAGAAGCCACAATACAATGTGGTGAAATAATTTTCCAGCCAAAGACAACTTAGGTTAAACCAGGTTACATCTGAGTTAAGAGTGAAGCACAGCAAACCAAGAGCAGGCTTAGGGAACAGCGGAATCATATCAGTGGAAGCAGCTGCTTTCAGAGCTCTCAGTCCACAGATGGTTATGATAAGTCAAAAGGGGAGACAGAAGAGGAATGCTAGTACATCAGAGCTTGCAGCTGCAGTGGAACAGGGGCCCTTGTCACAGTTCTAGGACAAAAAACAGTGCTGGTGGTTACTCACAGATCAGAGCATAGGCCAGAGGGTTAGTAAACACACCTCTCCTTAGATCATACCAACTTAGAAAAACTGAAAATCCCTGAAGTTTTGGACAGAAACCTCACTTTAACAAAGAATTAAAAGTCAAGGAATAGGCTGGGTTCAAAGAGGAAATAATATATATACTCAATATGGGTGTAGAAATCTATCTTACCGTGCAAGAAAATAGGAGGGGAATGGGATGTGGGAAGAGGGGTGGGTGATAGAAGAAAGGGCATATTGGGGGAGGGAGTGGTCAATAACCAAACACGTTTTCAGAGGAAAGGGATTAAAGGAGAAAAAGAATAGAATATATGGAGGGAAATATAGTTAGCAATAGTAATTATAAAAAGAATTTTGAAGCAAGTTTCTCTAATAAGGCCTTATCTCAAACATAAAGAAAATTGAGTCAAATTTATAAAAAATAAACAAACAACAACAACAAAAACAAGAGCCATGCCCCAATTGATAAATGATCAAAAGATATGAACTATGCCCAAAAGGCTATAAAATCATGCATATGCTTCAACCTAACATGAATCCAAAAAGAGATCTTTGAAAAAAAGGAAAATGTGGTGGCACAGTGGATAGAGCACCAGTCCTGAAGTCAGGAGAACTTGAGTTCAAATCTGGTCTCAGACACTTAACATTCCCTAGCTGTGTGACTCTGGGCAAGTCACTTAACTCCAATTGCCTCAGCAAAAAGCAAAAAAAAAAAAAAAAAAAAAAAAAAATTTA
>JAJPUD010025503.1:1808-17497 GCA_023553655.1 Myrmecobius fasciatus | reverse complement strand
AGCAGGGAAATAGGCGGGAGTTTCAATTTTCCCTGGGGCACTTTGCCGAGTTGACTTCCAGTGAGGGCCTGGTCAGGCTAGATCCGCACTAGGACCACGCTTTCAGCTGCTCTCAATCCACCGTTTACCAAAGGCAGATCTGCCAAAGCACCTGCCCGCAAGCAGAGCAAAGTGGCCCAGGCGTCTCCCAGGGACTTCCTGGGTGCCTAAAATCTGTCTCTGTTGTAGCCGACTTCCGCCCCAGGCTCGCTGGCGTCTGATTGCAGCCAGTGGACGACTCCCCTGAGGCTAACCTTCTCTGGAGTTTTTTCAAAGTAGATTGTTGATAGAAGTGCGTTGTAGTCCAAGTGTTTGGTGAAGCCCTCACTCCAAAACCAGTTCGGAGGCTCAATTTGTCTGGGTCTGAGGGAAGGTCTCAGGAGCTCACAGAGAACGCTGTCTGCAGTTTGCCATCTTGGCTCCGCCCCCCTTGATTTCTTTTTTCTTACTGAATTTATTCATTAAATTGGCTCTCTCTCTTTTTTTTTTTTTTCTTACTCATTTATCTGTTATTTTTCCTGCAAGGTTTTTCTTCTGAGATTTTCCCAATCCTCATTTTGGTTATTGTTCCTTTATTTGGTACATTTTTTATTTCCCTTTTTTGAGATGATAGAGGAAAAATCTTAATTATGCTCACTCAGACATCTTCTCATAATTCATCAAATATTTGCATTTTTTAAAAAGGCATAGCAACACAAAGAAATCAACTTCTAATGATGGAATTTGAAGTGCTAGTAGGATCTAAATGTATAGATACTTTGGAACAGACCAGACTTTCCTGGAGCTCACAATCCCTCACATGATGCTATATTATCTATTGGCAAGACTGACCCTACTTTTTAATTGATTTATCAATGTTTAAAATGATAGGATGATTACAGGAGAATGAAGTATAATGCCATCTTGTTTTTTTCTTTTTTTCCCGGTCTTACTTCCAACAAGCAAAGAACTTACCCAGCTCAACTGTGAGTTTTCCTGAAAGGGAAATAGAAAGAAAAATTTATTAGGAAGATAGGACAACCTCCTTATAGTAGTTTAGAAAATCCCAGCAATGTCAAACCACCAACTGGGTATTTTAGGAGTTAAGACCACTGAGGCTGACTTTCTTAGTTTGGAACCATAAAAACCAAAGTGACAGAACTAGAGGTCAGTCTAGTAATATAATTTAACAAATACTAATAAAAACACAACAGAAAGTAAATGACAGTCTTAATATACTTGTGTGTTTGTTTCTTATGTTCTTGGGCAAATGCTCCATTATTTTCTTGAAAATCATAGCTTATACATTAGGAAGAAAAAAGTTCTTCTAGTGAAGGTAATAAGAGAAGGAAAAACGAAATAACAAAGCTCATTCAATTCTTTTTTGGCACTAGTCTTTTTCAGTTTTAATAGTCATCTCTTTCTAGTACCAGGTGTGGCTCATTATCCATATGAACATGAACTTGTTCTAGGCCTCATTTTTCTCATATGTGAAATTAAAGGTTTGAATTAGGTGATATCTAAGATTCCTTTTCCTTATTTAAGAACATGCTATTCAAAATCTTACGGGTTCCATTTACCTTTTTCCTTCTCTGATTTTTTCTTCAGTTTTTCTAGAAAGAAGAAAGAGAAGCTTTATAAAAGAGTTCTTTTAGATCTTCATAGGCTCTTATTTTACAGTAGAGGTTTTTAGCTTTTTGTATGTATGTCATCGATCCCTTGGGCAGTCTAATGAAGTCTATGAACCCCTTCCCAGAATAATATTTTTAAAAGTATAAAATAAAATACATAGAATTTCAAAGGAAACTAATTATATTAAAATATAGTAATCAATTTTTTTTTAGTTTATGGACCCCAGGTTAAGAATTTCTATTTATTAACAATAGATTTTTACACTAAAATATTGAGAGGTAATCTGTCTCCTTTTTTACTTAAAGTATCAGGTTTTGTGTAGCCCAAATAACCTTTTCCAAAGCACACAAGTCAAATCTCTCAAGAAAATTTACTTTCCTTCTGTCTAATCAACATTACTCTTGTAGCACCATCATACTTTGTTCTCATATTTTGTCTTCCTTGTCGAGGGAGAACAATATATCACATTGCAGGAACATCTGATGCATACCACTTTTTAAAAATACATATAAAAGGCCAAAGCTGGGATTGCCATTTTACCCTTGGATCTTTGTTGCTTCTGGAAGAAATAGAATGCCAGAATCATAAAAAGGACCAGAATGGCAGCTAGCCCCATGAAGGTTCCAATGAATGCTCCTCTCCAGGCAGAGTTTTTTGGTAAAAATACATCTGCAATATACAATAAAGGGTTTGTTATCATTACTAAGTTAAGACTGACATCATTATAATTTTTGTATCTTTAAGTATTGGTGTTTATTTTGAAGATTGTGTTCTATATTTACATATGTATGTGTGTGTTTGCAAATGTAAAGTATACCTCAGCAGATTTTGCAAGAGACTACAAAATTTCTGGCCCTATTAAGGAATATAACCTGCCTTTGGTTTTGCCCACAGAGAAAGATGGAAAAATTTAAAAGTCATGGAGGAAAGAATCTACCTACTGTGGTTACCTAGTATTCTCAAGTCTGAGTGTCTGCTTCCAATCTTAAACTTAAAGGGGCTTGTGGTAAGAAGGATGTGGGGAAGCCATCACAAGTAACTGTAGAAGAAGTCATGCTGGCCTAGAAAGGAAATCAGGTCAAATTACCCCTTTGACAGTTTGTTGAGAATTTGTAACCGAGAAACCAGAGTAAAAAGTGGGAGATGCAGTATGGTAAAAACTATCACAGCCAGGTGTTCTATACAAATCCCCAAGCTATAATTTTTTCTTTTTCTTCCTTTGCCTGTCCTCCCTCCTTTCTATGGTGCAGGGTAAGCTCCTTTCTGTTTTCTGCTTGAATCACCCTTACTCTTGCATTCCCTGCTACTATTTAACCCCAATATGCTGTTTAAAAGGCATCTTGAGTTTTTGAAGCTTTATCCTTTCCCTCATCTGTTACTTTCTGCCATAAGTCAATAAAAGTAATTTAGAAAAATTCTGTCCAATAAGAAACCCAAGCTATTTTATGTGAATTACATTATATAATATACAGGTATGATGGACTTGAATAGAGTAGTATTGAGAGTAGGAATTTCTTATATCGAGATGAAAGACAAGTTTTGTCAGGTAATGCTGGCTTAGAGGGTGAAGCTAAAGGGGAGCAGAAAAAGAGTATAGTTTTAACTTCATAGACCTTTAAAAAAGTTCTCCTTAGGTAAAGGAGACTAAATTAAAAAAAAAAAAAAGAAACATGATGTGAGACAATATATGACACCATACATTCAATGAGAGGTTTTAGGGATTAGGTTTTAGGGAAAAGCCTAATGCATTTAAAAAAATTAACCACCAAGGGAAGAGGGAGAAGTAGGAATTTTCATCATAATTTATTCAAGAGTTTCAGATACAAATTTGACCTTAGCAATTTTGGAATTCTACCAGTCTAAACTTGCTCACAAACTCCCCCAAGGGGTTAGATGTATAATTAAAAACTTATATACAAGTGTTCAAAGAATAGTAGACTGAGTGTGCTTCAGGAGAATGACCGAATGAAAAATGATCTCTCAGGGCATGCCCAAACACCTTGATCCACTGTTTTAGGCACACTAAATTCAGTAAATATTTTAATATGATGCTAATTAAGAAAAGTGTTAATTAAATGAGATAAATTAAGAAGAAAAATTATGATTTTTTCTACTGACCTGCTATGTGAATTGTAAATTCTTTCTTCTGCACTAAGAGGGTGTTCTGGATGGAACAAGTCACATTACTATGAGTTCCCTTTTTGACCACCACAGATATTTCCAGGT
The DNA here is from genome assembly GCA_023553655.1 of Myrmecobius fasciatus. Classification (NCBI taxonomy): domain Eukaryota; kingdom Metazoa; phylum Chordata; class Mammalia; order Dasyuromorphia; family Myrmecobiidae; genus Myrmecobius; species Myrmecobius fasciatus. The sequence goes on along the minus strand of JAJPUD010025503.1, from coordinate 13,621 downwards.
GGAACAGTCTCTGAGCATCTTGGGTTGTAGCTTCTGCTAGGGAGGGTAGTTGCTGCCCTTGATGATCTTTCCACACTGCTTTTGGTCTGGGGTACCAGCCTTTGGAACTACATCTTAGTTGGATGCCTCCTTCTTTAAAACCCTCAAAGTAGATATGTGGATCTGAACCCAGTCCTAAGGGAAGAAAGGACTTCTTTCTCAACAAATATTCAATTTGCACCACAGTTTATCAACTGCATTTGCCCAAATCTATCATTTAGCTTCCTGGTCATTTTCCTTTTTTTTTTTTTTTTTTTTCTCCCTGGTCATTTCCAAGCTGCCATATTCCTGCCCTCCAGCCTTTTGCTCTGACTAGGAACTTGAGCTCATGTCCCAGGACTCTGACTAGCAAGCATTTAATACTTTATTTTGCCCAGAGGCAGACTCACCAAGCTACTTCCCAGTTACTTTTATGATACTTTCTATATTGTTCATGTATTCTTTTCTCCTCTTCCTGCTCCGTTTTGCCTCTACCTCTGAGAATCACAACCAGAACAACACTACCATTCCTGGAGAGACTTTGACTTCTCTGTCCAAAACCTCTTCCTAGACATCATTCACCTATATGTCTTCTTCTGATAGAATGTAAGCTCTTTGAGGGTAAAAATTGTCTTTCTGGTTTGTATTCAATCCCTAGTAGTTATACAATGTTTGGCACAGAATAAACACTTAATAAATGATTTCATTAATTTGCTTGCTTTTTCTATCCATTTTACTTTGAAATTGTTTTACCTTATACTGTGTGTGTGGATATGTGCACATGTGAGCATTATTGGGTAGGAGTAGGAAAGGGTCTCTTATAACTAGACTGTAATTTTTATCATAAGACATGATAATGTCTTATATTTCTTTAGAATCCTATTTTTTGCACTTAGTGGCATTCAATGTCTTCTCAATTAGCCTATTTCTCTTTCAAAAGAGTTTTGATGCAGTTCCTCTCATTCTGTCCCCTTCTTCAAGGAAGATTAATCACCTACCTGCAACTTCCAGCTCCCAAGTAGCACTGTTAGAGAAGTCCTTGGATTGAAAAAGGCATCCATATTGACCCTCATCAGCAGGAATAATGTGGAAGAGACGCAGGGATACACTCCCTTCCTGGATGTAATCTTTTACTAAGTGTGCCCGGTCCTGGTACTCTACCATTTGTTTGTTGAATAGCTCCTGCCTATCTTGGTAGATAAGGACAATTTCAGAGATTTTGTTGCGGAAAAAACGTATTTCCATGTCTTTTGCATCCAGTTTGGAAGTTATGTAGCAAGGAAACTCCACCTCTTCCCCAATCATGGCCAGAATTGGTTCTCTATGACCAATCACCTTTCCTTCTTCTGCAATAAAGAAGTCATCACACAAACACTTTAAAAAAAATTTAAAAAAAACTTCCAATATCATTTACATCTTGTTTTTCCTCTACCTAAGAACTTACAAGATATCCTTGTTTCTCACCATATCTAATCCAAATACCTTAGTCTTCTTGAATTTTCCACGAGGTTTTTTTCCCTTAACTCATCATTAAGATGTCCACAATTACCCCATATGATCCATTCAGGTCAATTTGCCTTTCTTGTCCCTGGAACATAACATATCTATTCTTGCTTCCATGGTTTTCCACATGTTATTCCTCTGCCTATAATATGCCCCTCTTCATCTCTTCATCAACCTGTTTCTTTTAGTTTTTTAAAACCCCCAACAAAATCGTACCTCCAAGAAAGGATCCCTATGAATTGTACCAAGTACTCATTTAATTTTTGTCTTCTCTTAGAACTCAACATCTTCCAGTGGGAGCAATATCTTCCTCCCTCCCACAAGTTAGGCAAGTTTTTCCTTAAAAGATATTGAAACCATTTTAAGATTTGATTAGTTTGAGGGATTAATGGCTCAGATTATTATTTTTTTCCTTTTTTGCAATTTATGTTATTTTTAATGAAGCTTTTTATTTGCAAAACATATACATAGGTAATTTTTCAACATTGACCCTCGCAAAGCTTTCTGTTACAAATTTTTCCCTCCTATCCCTCACCCCCTCCTCTAGATGGCAGGAAGTCTAATATATATTAATTATATTAAAATATTTGACAGATTGAATATGTATATATATATATATATATATATATATATATAGTTATCTTGCTGTACAGGAAAAAAAAACCTGAGAAGGAAAACATAATGTAAGCAAACATTAACAGAGAGTGTGAAAATGCTATGTTGTGGTCCAGACTCAGATCCCACAGGCCTCTTCCAAAGTATATATGGCTTTCTTTATCACTGAACAACTGGAACTGGTTTGAAACATCTCATTATTGAAGAGAGCCATGTCCTTCAGAATTGATCATCTTATAGTCCTATTGTTACCATGTACAATTATTTCCTGGTTCTCCTGATTTCACTCAGTTTCAGTTCATGCAAGTCTCTCCAGGCCTCTCTGAAATCATCTTGTTGGTCGTTTCTTACAGAACAATAATATTCTATGACATTCATATACCATAATTTATTCATCCATTCTCCAATTGATGGGCATCCTTTCAGTTTCCAGTTTCTAGCCACTACAAAAAGGGCTGCCACAAACATTCTTGCACATGTGGGTCCCTTTCCCTCCTTTAAGATCTCTTTGGGATATAGGCCCAATAGAAACACTGCTGGGTCAAAGGGTATGCACAGCTTGATAACTTTTTGAGCATAGTTCCAAATTGCTCTCCAGAATGGTTGGATATGTTCACAGTTCCACCAGCAGTGTATCAGTGTCCCAGTTTTCCCACATCCCCTCCAACATTCATCATTATCTTTTCCTGCCATTTTAGCCAATCTGACAAGTATGTAGTGGTATCTCAGAGCTGTCTTACTTTGCATTTCTCTGATCCACAGTGATTTGGAGTATCTTTTCATGTGACTAGAAATAGTTTTAATTTCCTCACCTGAAAATTGTCTGTTCATATCCTTTGACCATTTGTCTATTGGAGAGTGGCTTGAATTCTTATAAATATGAGACAATTCTCTATATATTTTAGAAATGAGGCCTTTATCAGAACCCTTAAATGTAAAGATGATTTCCCAATTTGTTACTTCCCTCTCAATCTTGTCTGCATTAGTTTTGTTTGTACAAAAACTTTTAAACTTAATATAATCAAAATTATCTATCTGGTGTTTAATTAAGAGTTCCACTTCTTCTTTGGACACAAATTCCTTCCTTCTCCACAGGTCTGAGAGGTAAACTATACTATGTTCCTCTAATTTGCTTATAATATCACTCTATATCTAAATCATGAACCCATTTAAATCTTATCTTGGTATGTGGTGTTAGGTGTGGGTCAAGCCCTAATTTCTTCCATACTAGTTTCCAATTTTCTTAGCAGTTTTTGTCGTATAGTGAGTACTTATGCCAAAAGCTGGAGTCTTTGGGTTTATCAAACACTAGATTGCTATAGTTATTGCCTGATTTGTCCTGTGATCCTATCATTCTATTGATCGACTGCTCTATTTCTTAGCCAGTACCAAATGGTTTTGATGACTGCTGCTTTATAACATAATTTTAGATCTGGTACAGCAAGGCCACCTTTATCAATCTTTTTTTTTTTCATTAATTCCCTTGAGATTCTTGACCTTTTGTTCTTCCAAATGAACTTTGCTACTATTTTTTTCTAGGTTTGTAAAATAATTTCTTGGGAGTTTGATTGGTATGGCACTAAATAAGTAAATTAGTTTGGGTAGTACTGCCATTTTTATTATATTCGCTTGGCCTACCCATGAGCACTTGATATTTTTTCAACTGATTAGGTCTGACTTTATTTGTGTGGAAAGTGTTTTGTAGTTTAGTTCGTATAGTTCCTGACATTTCCTTGGCAGATAGATTCCCAAATATTTTACACTATTGACAGTTATTTTGAATGGAATTTCTTTTTGAATCTCTTGCTGCTGAACTTTGTTGGTAATATATAAAAATGCTGATGATTTATGTGAATTTATTTTGTATACTGAAACTTTGCTAAAGTTGTAAATTGTTTCTAGTAGTTTTTTAGTTAAGTCTCTAGGGTTCTCTAAGCATACCATCATGTCATCTGCAAAGAGTGATAATTTGGTTTCCTCATTACTTACTCTGATTCCTTTAATCTCCTTTTCTTCTCTTACTGAATGGCTCAGATTATTAACATCACTTCCTGGTTGCAGAATACAAAACAGTGCAAAGAACTTCAAACACATTTGCTTTACTCAGCTAAACCAACTTATCTCAATTCATTACATTCTTGTATAATATTCTGGTCACTTAAACTTTGTTTCAGTTTCACTTGTAAAAAATGTGGCTTAAAAAAGGACATTCCTCTCAGAGTTTTTGTGAGGATCAAATGAGATATTTGTAGAAACTGTTTAGTACAGAGCCTGAAACATAAAAAGCACTGTATAACTACTTCCTTTCCCTTCCCCTTTTGCTATGCCTAAGTAAATCTTTATTTGTTAACTGCTAAATAAGGCACAAGAATCTCATTTCATTTCATTATCAAGCAAAATTGACCAAAGGAATGGTCAGAATTGGAACAACTCTACTCAACTAGGAATTAATTTACTTTTTCTTTTTTTTTCACATGAGGAAAACAAGGCAGTGTGCCTGCTCATCCAAAATTCTATAAGGTATAGGTTCCATGAGCACAATGATCATGCCTCCTATTTCTCTACTATTCTTTAATAGTACTTGGGTTGTCACCTAATCTACTATGAATCTTCAATCAATAGTGTATTTCCTGATATTCCGTTTCTTCAAGAAACTCTTCCAGAAAAGACACACTCAAGATAAAGGAGAAAAGACAACAATTTTCCTGAGCTTTCCCTAAGCCCTCCTTCAAATATCTTTAAATAATGCCATAAAACAATTCCTGGAGGAGCAGAAACCACAAAACAATGTGATGAAATCATTTTTGGCCAAAGGCAATTTAGAAGTTCAATAGAAAGGTCTGTCACATTTGGGTAAGAGTAAAGCTCGGTCTAACTCAGGCCATAGGAGCCACTGAATCAGCAGTGACAGCAGCTGCTTTTGGAGCTCTCAGCTCGCAAATGGTTAGGAGGTTCTTGAACAACTGAAATAATGAGTGAATCTTATTCTTATCGGTTCAAAGAAGGAATAACATGCATACTCATTTGGGTATAAAAATCTCTCTTACCCTACTGAAAATTAGCAGGGGAAAGAGATAAGAAAAGAGGCAGGGTGGTAGAAGGGAGAACAGATTGGGGGACTGGTAATCAGAAGTAAAATACTTTTGAGGGGGGACAAGGTAGAAGAAGAGAGAGAATGGAATAAAGGGGGACAGGGGTGGAAATAGGATGGAAATACATTTAGCAATGGTAACTGAAAAAAATTTGAAGCAAGTTTCTCTAACAAAAGCTTCATTTCTCAAACATATAGAAGACTGAGTAAAATTTACAAAAATAAGAGCCATTACTAAATTGATAAATGATCAAAAAATATGAACAGTTTTCAAATGAAATAATCAAAGCTATTTATAGCTACATGGGAAAAAAATGCTGTAATTCATCCTGATTGGAGAAATGCAAATTAAAACAATTTTGAGATATTCCCCCATACCTATTAGATTAGCTAATAATACAGAAAAGGAAAATGACAAATATTAGAAGGATTGTGGGAAACAAGACATTGTTGGTGGAGTTGTGAACTATAGAGCAATAAGACTACTAAGTCTGTATCCCAAAAGAGATTTTAAAAAGGAAAAAAAAACCTATATATACAAAAAATATTTATAGCAGGTCTTTTCTGGTGACAAATACTTGGAAATTGAACGTATGCCCATCAATTGAGGAGTGGCTAAATAAATTGTAGTCTGTGATTATGATGGAATACTATTGTGCTACAAGAAATGATGAACAGGATGCTCTCAGAAATATCTGGAAAGACTTCTATGAGCTGTTGCAAAAAACAGCAATATCATAAGATAATTAACTGAAAATGATTTAAATGTTCTCAGCAATACAACAATCTAAGATGTCTCTGAAGGAGTTATGAAAAATGCTACTTATTCTCAAAGAAACAATTGTTGTTGTCAAAATACAGGTTGGAAGTTTTTTAAACTTTATTTATATTGAGGTTTTTTCCCTATATTTTCTTTCACAACATGACTAATATGGAAATGTTTTTCATTACTGATGCATATATGACCTTTATGAATTTGTTTGCTTTTTAAACAAAGGGTGGTGGGAAGGGATAGTATTTGGAACTCAGAATTTTAAACATAAATGTTAATAATTGTTTTCACATGTACCTGGTGAAACATGAAATACTAAATACATTTTTAAAATAAAAGACCTATTCCTAGAACTATTATAAGAGACTTCATCACTTTCCTAAACCAACAGAATCCCCAAATCATAAAATATAGCTATTTTTTTCATAGTGTGTAGCTTAAAATTTATTGCTAACCTCACTCTATTCCTGGTAAATGGAAAAGACATTGGCTTTGGATTCAGAGTATCTAGGTTCAAATTCCCTTCTGACACTTATAAGCTCTGATTTTAGGCAAATTCATGAGCCTCAATTGTTTTATCTGTAAAATGAGGAACCAGGTGGCCTCTGAGGTTTCTTTTAGTTTGAGATATATGATTAGGCAGTTGCTAGTGCTGAGAATAGGATGCTGAATCTGAAGTCAATAATCTGAGTTCAAATTTGATCTCAGATACTTACTAGCTATATGACCTTGGGTAAGTCATTTTACCTCTGCCACAATTTCCTACTTCACAGGGTTGCTAATGATTAAATGAGATAATATTTGAAAGGCAATTAGCACTGTGCCTGGTACATAGTAGATGTTATAATTGCTTATTCCCTTTTCATACTGATGGGTCAGAACTCAGGATCTACTCAAAACCTTATGTCTAGCTAAGGAATATGGAGCAATAAAATCTCTTATTTATTGCTCCTTACTTGTTTCCTAAAAGCCCACCCTGTCTCCTTCTCTAAATAATAATACCTTGCTAAAAAAAAAAAAAGGCATAAATTCTCCTTACCTGAATGAAAATACACCCTGGCTTCTGCCTTATCTGTAACTTGCTTTCCTCATGTAAGCTGTTATACTGCTAGCTGAAGCCTCAAATGTCATTATATAAAGCTCTCCCAAATTCCAATTGCCAGACTCTCTTAAAGTTTGGTCCATCTGCTGTATCATTAACAATTCTTTTATGATGATAAGAGAATATCTTTGAATTCTTTCAAACTATGAACCATGACTCAGACACTTTAATATTTCTTATATATATAATAAAAGTAAGAATTTAGAACATAGATTTGAGCTGGATAGCCTTGAACCACCTAAGGTGGTTTCTTCTTTTTTTCTTGTCCTTCTGTTCATTTGTTTATATTACCAAAAAGAATTTATCAGAATTTTAAAAAATTGGGGAATCTCAGAGACTCAGATAGTTCATAGGATCATAATAATTCATAATCTAGTACAAAACTGTTTGATGATATTAAATGACTATTAGTCTCTAACATTTTAGTGTGAATTTGTTGTTCAGTTTCTTAATGGGAAAGTTGGGCAATAATAAGACCATATGGCATAATAAAAAAGAACATTAATTTCAGAAGTTAAAAGACTTCAGTTCATATCCCAGCTCTATTACTTCATTCCTTTATGTTCTTGGACAAATCACTTTATATCTCAGGACCTCAATTTCCTCATGAAGGAAGTTGAATTAGATCAGGAGTTGACAAACTATGGCTCAAGGGCCAAATCTTTATCTTATATTTATGTAAAAAATGCTATTGTTCAGTCATTTTTTCAATCATATCTAAGTCTTCCTGACCCTATTTGGGGTTTTCTTGGCAAAAATATTGTAATGATTTGCCATTTCCTTCTCTCTTTTTACAGATGAGGCAATTCAGGCACATAGGCTTAAGTGACATGCTAGTCCCATAGCTAATAAGTATTTGAGGCCAGATTTGAATTTAAGAAGATTAATCTTGCCTCCAGGCCTCAGACTCTATCCTTTTTATTATCCCAACACACACACATTTACACCAATGTAAAAAGCATTTTTTAGTTTGTAAATGATATTAAAACAGTCAGGCATCAGATATGACCCTCAAATCATAGTTTATTGTCTCCTAGAATAGGTGATATCTGAAATCTGTTTTAGCTCTAGATTCAGTGACCTATGTCCTTCTAATCATGTGCACAAGGATGAAGGCAATGGAAAGGGCAGATAATAGAATAAATGTATGATTTAACCAAGTGCCAGCTTTTTTTCTAATGAGGGCTAATTAAGGATGGCCATAGATTGTAATACTGATATGTCCTGAATGGGACTTGCTCTTCTGTACAGTGAATGAGGAATTCTTTTAACTTCTGCTCTAAAGACCATTCTAACTTTGGGCTGTTGGACAGAGGAATAGAAGAAGACTTAATTGGGGCAGCTAGGTGGCACAGTGGATAGAGCAAGAGCCCTGAAGTCAGGAGGACCTGAGTTCAAATCTGATCTCAGACACTTAACATTCCCTAGTTGTGTGACCCTGGGCAAGTCACTTAACCTCAATTGCCTAAGCAAAAAAAAAAAAAAGAAGAAGAAGACTTAATTGTGAAATTAATACAAAATGGTGAAAGAGTATTTAGCTTGCTTTGTGACAATAACACATCTTACCTGCATTCAGCTCCATGAGATAGAGAAGGAAGAGGAGACAATTGGATAGAAAGGAACTCTGTGATGAATGAGAAAAGTCTGGGATATTCACCATCTCAGGTTAAAAGTGATGAGATACCTGGAACATATAAAGAGGAGGACAAGAATGTATATTTCAAGATCTGCTATCAACTCAGTGCTTGAATTTCTTTTGACTTAAGATTGCTTGTAAGCACCTGTGGTCCTGAAGGTTGATCAGAGTTCCTTAATTCCCCCAGCCTTTGCTTTGTAAGCCTTATAGCACTATAGAAATATAGATCATTATTGTTGTTGTGATTACTATACACAGCCCTGGAATTAAGGTGAGCTGAGAACTCCCACAGGAAACTCTCATTGCTCCAGTCAAGAACAGAATACAATATGAACAGTATCCCCCTTTCAAGATTTAATAAATTTCTCCAAATTAAGAGAAAATTGCTGAGACTTCTTCCAGTCCTACTCCTGCCTAAATCCACCCTCTTGCCTACTTCCCAGAACCTCAGACCTGTAACATCAGACAAAAATCAAAATAAAGCTTTACAACAAGGCAGATTTCTTGAAATGATTTCCTCTTGTTGTGCCTATATCTGGGAAACTGTGGGGAAACATGTCAATAAAGGAAACAACAATTAGGGGAGGCAGTGTAATATAACAGAAAGAATACTACTCAACTTTGCTGCCCAAATGGTATGTGACCTTAAGCCTCAATTTCCTAATCTATAAAATATGGGAGTTTGATTGGATTAAGTCCAAGGTTCTTTCCAATACTATATTTTATCATACTATTATAAAGAAAGAAAATTAATTAATATATTCTTCATATGTACTCTGGAATAGAACTTTACCATTATTGGATTTAAATTTTTAAAAAAGAGCTATCAATGATTTATATAAGCTAATCCAAACTTTATGGTCAGAGTGACATTGGTAGCATCAACAATTTAATTAAATAAATGTTTGTTATTAAATGGAATAATTTAAAAATATAAATATTAAATAATCCTTCTGCAATCCTTAATTTATATCTCTTTTCCACTGGTGTTGGACACACCCAACTGCCATCTATAGACAACTAAGTCAAGAATACTGGGAACATAGCAGTGAACCTTAGTCATTGCCCTCCCATAGCAATTATCCAGGGAAGCAACCCTTGTGGACATGCATCCTTTGCTACTACTTCTGAACCTTTTCAGCAGTCACAACTATTGAACTCTTTGAAAATAAGTAACTTACCATCAGAGTCCTTGGCATCTTCAAATGTTTTTTTTGATGGAAAAATATTAAAGATTACTAAAAAAAAAGTACTAAAGAAGATGAATTATCATCTGTCTTGCCCATTAAACCCTAAGAGCCTTTCTGGTAATCTTCAACTGAAACTTTCCATATATATTGTTAATTCCCTATTATAATGAGATTTGCTTGAGAGTCAGTGCTATCATAATTTTTTCTTTGTATCCCTAATACTAAACACAGTTCTATGCATAAAAAAGCACTTAAAATGTTTTTTTTATTAGTCAGTTAGGCATAAGTAAGCCATTTCCAATAGTTAAATATCAGAACTAAGTTTGCTATTCAGCTTTGTTCCATTCTTGAATAAGAAGCACAATGTCCATGTAGAGAAATAAAGCATAGGAAATGAATGAATTACTTAGATAATCTAGAAACTGAACATTGCTTATGGATAATTGTGTAGTTCTGGATTCCTTCCATTTGTGTCCTGCCCTGTAAATTTGATGACAGATTGCCTAAACAGAGAGAGTCTATCATCGTGGTCTATAGAATTCCTAGTTGGGAGATTATGGAAGAAGGTCAAGACTTCAGGGAGTAGAAGTTGTTGGAAAAAAGGCAGCAATAGCCTGAGCTTTCCTCGAACCCCCTCCAAATAACTTTTAAAAATTCCATAAACCGGGGCAGCTAAGTGGGGCAGTGGATAGAGTACCAGACGTGAAGTCAGGAGGACCTGAGTTCAAATCTAGTCTCAGACACTTAACATTCCCCAGGTGTGTGACCCTCAGCAAGTCACTTAGCCCCAGTTGCATCAGCAAAAAAGCAAAAAAATACCCAAAACAATTTTTGGAGCAGCAGAAGCCACAATACAATGTGGTGAAATAATTTTCCAGCCAAAGACAACTTAGGTTAAACCAGGTTACATCTGAGTTAAGAGTGAAGCACAGCAAACCAAGAGCAGGCTTAGGGAACAGCGGAATCATATCAGTGGAAGCAGCTGCTTTCAGAGCTCTCAGTCCACAGATGGTTATGATAAGTCAAAAGGGGAGACAGAAGAGGAATGCTAGTACATCAGAGCTTGCAGCTGCAGTGGAACAGGGGCCCTTGTCACAGTTCTAGGACAAAAAACAGTGCTGGTGGTTACTCACAGATCAGAGCATAGGCCAGAGGGTTAGTAAACACACCTCTCCTTAGATCATACCAACTTAGAAAAACTGAAAATCCCTGAAGTTTTGGACAGAAACCTCACTTTAACAAAGAATTAAAAGTCAAGGAATAGGCTGGGTTCAAAGAGGAAATAATATATATACTCAATATGGGTGTAGAAATCTATCTTACCGTGCAAGAAAATAGGAGGGGAATGGGATGTGGGAAGAGGGGTGGGTGATAGAAGAAAGGGCATATTGGGGGAGGGAGTGGTCAATAACCAAACACGTTTTCAGAGGAAAGGGATTAAAGGAGAAAAAGAATAGAATATATGGAGGGAAATATAGTTAGCAATAGTAATTATAAAAAGAATTTTGAAGCAAGTTTCTCTAATAAGGCCTTATCTCAAACATAAAGAAAATTGAGTCAAATTTATAAAAAATAAACAAACAACAACAACAAAAACAAGAGCCATGCCCCAATTGATAAATGATCAAAAGATATGAACTATGCCCAAAAGGCTATAAAATCATGCATATGCTTCAACCTAACATGAATCCAAAAAGAGATCTTTGAAAAAAAGGAAAATGTGGTGGCACAGTGGATAGAGCACCAGTCCTGAAGTCAGGAGAACTTGAGTTCAAATCTGGTCTCAGACACTTAACATTCCCTAGCTGTGTGACTCTGGGCAAGTCACTTAACTCCAATTGCCTCAGCAAAAAGCAAAAAAAAAAAAAAAAAAAAAAAAAAATTTA
>JAJPUD010025502.1:0-17497 GCA_023553655.1 Myrmecobius fasciatus | reverse complement strand
CCAAATACCAAGATAAGATCTAAATGGGTTCAAGATCTAGATATAAAGAGTGATTTTGTAAGCAAGTTAGAGGAACGTAATATATAGTTTACCTCTCAGACCTGTGGAAATGGAATAAATTTATGTCCAAAGAAGATCTGGAACTCCTAATTGAACACCAGATGGATAATTTTGATTATATTAAGTTAAAAAGTTTCTGTACAAATAAAACTAATGCAGACAAGATTAGGAGGTAAGCATCAAACTGGGAAATCATCTTTACATTTAATGGTTCTGATAAAGGCCTCATTTCTAAAATGTATAGAGAATTGTCTCATATATATGTATAAGAATTCAAGCCACTCTTCAATAGATAAGTGGTTAAGGGATATGAACAGATAATTTTCAGATGATGAAATTAAAACCCTCTCTAGTCATATGAAAATTTGCTCCAAATCGCTATTGATCAGAGAACTGCAAATTAGGACAACTCTGAGGTACCACTACACACCTGTCAGATTGACTAAAATGACAGGAAAAGATAACCATGAATGTTGGAGGGGATGTGCGAAAACTGGGACACTAATGCATTGTTGGTGGAGCTGTGAACGGATCCAACCATTCTGGAGAGCAATTTGGAGCTACGCTCAAAAAGTTATCAAACTGTGCATACCCTTTGACCCAGCAGTGTTTCTATTGGGCCTATATCCCAAAGAGATCTTAGAGGAGGGTAAGGGACCCACATGTGCAAGAATGTTTGTGGCAGCCCTTTTTGTATTGGCTACAAACTGGAAACTGAAGGGATGCCCATCAATTGGAGAGTGGCTGAATAAATTATGGTATATGAATGTTATGGAATATTATTGTTCTGTAAGAAACGACCAGCAGGACGATTTCAGAGAGGCCTGGAGAGACTTGCATGAACTGATGCTGAGTGAAACGAGCACAACCAGGAGATCATTATACACGGCAACAACAATATTATATGACAATCAATTCTGAGGTCCGTGGGCTCTCTGCAACAAAGAAATGTCTCAAAACAGTTCCAATTGTTCACTGAAGAAAACCATATACACCCAGAGAGAGGGATATGAACTATGGACCGCAACATAACATTTTCATGATCTCTATTGATGTTTTCTTGCATTGTGTTGCCTTTCTCTGGTTTTCTTTTTTTTTTCTTGTAGATAGGATTTTTCTTACACAATTTGTCAACTATTATTACATCATTAACATGTAGTGGACTTCCTGCTTTCTAGGGGAGGGGAGGAGACTGGGGATAAAATTTGTAATGGAGAGCTTTGTAAAGATCAATGCTGTGGAACTACTCATACATATGTTATACAAATAAAAAGCTTTAATAAAAAAAGAAAAAAACTTATCAAATTATATCCATTAACCCGGAAGTACCTCTACTGGAAATCATAAAGGACGGAAAATGATCCTTTTATGCAAAAATGTCCATAATAATTCTTTTTGGATTAGGAAAAATTGGAAAATGCGTAGATGCCCAACAAATGGGGAATGGCTGAATGAGTTGTGCTATATTAAGGTAAGAAACTATTATTGTTCTTCCAAAATGTTCTACCAAAATGAACAAGTTGATTTTAGAAAGGCCTGGAAAGATTTACATGAACTGGTGATGAGTGAAGCAAGCAAAACTTGGAATCCATTGTACACAATAACAGCAAAATTGTGTGATAATAAACTATGAAAAATTTGGTTCTTCTCAGTAGTTCGGTGATCCAAGGCAATCCTTATAAGCTTGGATAGAAAATACCACTTACCTTCAGAAAGAGAATTGTGGAGATTGAATGTAAATCATGCTATATTCCCTTCATTTTTTGTTTATTTTTCTCTGGTAATTTTTCCCTTTTGTTCTGATTTTTGATTCCCAACATGATTTTGAAAGAAATGTGCATTTTTAAAAAGTTAATGTACATGTATATACAGAAAAAAATAAAACAATTAATAAAATCAACGGAAGGATAAACAAAATCTGTGGGACGTAAGAGTTGTCTTTGTTTACCCAACCTGCCAGTTCAAGTTAGGGAATGTTCTTATCATAATCATCAACATCTTCTTCATCTTCTTTTTCTCCTGATACTCCTCCTCTTTTTTCTTTCTGCCAAATTGTTTATAAATAAAGGCTAAAATAGAAAGGAAAGAATCTATCCATCAGCTACTAGAGAAATAAAATGAAAAATGTACATAAAGTAACCAAAATCCACAACTTCTGGCTTAAAGAAAAAAATAATAATAAGCCAGGAAGAAATAATTCAGTTATGGCAGAGCCACATGATTACATATTACTTCTCATAATGAAGTGGAGATCATTATGTTTTCCTTCTCAAGTTTTTTTTTTCTTGTAGATCCCATTTTTCTTGTACAGCAAGATAACTGTATAAATATATATATATATGTATACATATATATACACACATATTCAATTTGTCAAGCATTTTAATGTAATTAACATGTATTAGACTTTCTGCCATCTAGGGGAGAGGGTGGGGGGAAGGAGTGAAAAATTTCTAACAGAAAACTTTTCAAGGGTAAGTGTTGAAAAATTATTTATGCATGTGTTTGGCAAATGAAAAGTTTAAATAAAAAATGAAAATCAAAAGTTACAAATATAGAATTATAAATATGAATGTTACCAAGAAAAAGTTATCATAAATAAATACCAATCTTTACAGTAAAAAAAAGTGAATCTTTAATTAAAGACTTGCAAACATTCCTGCTTAAAACTGCTTAGAATGGTGTAGAAAGTTGGAACTGGAAGTGCAGGAATCAAGAGAAACATAAAAAAAAAGCCTACGAAAGAGCAATCATAAGAAACTAAACTAAGACAACATTTTTGCGCTCTCATTTAGGGAGGAAATATGTGTATATCCTCAAAATTCTATCATCATCCATAATCAAACCACAATCACAAATAGACAAACTACCTTGGTGTGGTTCAACTATTTTAATCTTCCTAAAAGAAGAATAAAAGTGACAGGAAGAGGAATACATTTTGTGGATAGTTTGAAGAGAGGAAAAATTGGGCAAATTGTCTTACAAAATTGAGGTACAGAAGATATTTATTTAAATAAGAAATAAGGACTGGCATAATGAGTAATAAATGAACATAACTCTTACCTGAACTGGTCAAAGAAAGGAAAAATAAACACCCAGGATTGTATACATTTGGAAATACATGATAGGCATGCATTTCACTCAGGAAAAATCAAACGAAAGAGGGACAAATGAAAAAGAGGAATAAAAAAAGGTAAATTAAAGGAGGCATCAGTACTTTTTTTTCTTTTTTAACTTATTTTTATTTTTTTCTTCCATTCCATTTATTTATTTTTAATATACATTGCACGTGTTTTGAATCACGTTGACAGAGAAATCAAAGCAGATAGCAAAAACCAGGAAGAGAAAAAAAAAGAAAAAAATAACATAGAAGATGTTGAATTATATTCAATTTCCATAGTACTTTTTCTGGATGCAGATGATGTTTTCTACCAAAAGTTTATTGAGGTTGTCATGGATCATTGAACTAGTTAGAAGAAGCAAGTCTTTCAAAGTTGATCATTGTGTTTTCTTGCTTATTGTGTACAATGTATTCCAGGTTCTGCTTGTTTTGCTCAGCATTAGTTTGTGTAAATCTATCCTTTCTAAAATCAGCTTGTTCATCATTTTTTACAGAATATTATCTTCAAAAACCACAACCTTAACTGATGGGCATCTACTCATTTTCCAGTTTCTTTCTACCATAAAAATAGCTGTTACAAACACTTTTGCATAGGTGGCTCTTTTCCCCTTCTTTACAATTTCCTTGGAATACAGAGCTAGTAGTGATACTGTTGGGTTAAAGGGTATGCAGAAGTTCATAGCTCTTTGGATATAGTTCCAGATTGCTCTCCAGAATAGTTGAATCATTTCACAACTCCACAAAAAATGCACTAGTGTCCCAGTTTTCCCACATCCGCTCCAACATTTATTCTTGTCTTTTCCTGTCATATTAGCCAATCTGAGACTTGTGAGGTGGTTTTAATTTGCATTTCTCTAATTAATATTATTTTAGAGCATTTTATAGGACTATACAAAGCTTTAATTTCATCATATGAAAATTGTCTGTTCATATCCTTTGATGACATCAATTTTGGAATGACTTGTGTTCTTAGAAATTTGACACAGTTCTGTATATATTTTAGAAATAAGACTTTAATCAGAAACATTGGCTATAAAGATTTTTTCTCAGTTTTGTAGCTCCTTTTTAAACTTTTTTCTGTTGGTTTTGATTGTGCAAAACCTTTTGCAATTTAATGTAATCAAAGTTGTGCATTTTGCCTCTCATAATGTTCTCTAGTTTTTCTTTTGTCATAAAATCCTCCCTTTTCCAAAAATCTGATAGGTAAATTATTCATTGCTCTCCTAATTTGTTAAAGGTATCATCCTTTATATCCAAGTCATGTACCCATTTTGACCTAATTTTATTATGGCATGTGAGATGTAGGTTTATGCCAAGTTTCTTACATATTTTCCAGCTTTTTCAGCAATTTTTTTTCAAATAGCGAATTCTTACTCCAGATGCTGAAATTAGAAAATTTTTCAAATATTAGATTACTATATGCCTTGATTATGGTGTCATGTGTGTGTAATCTATTCCACTGTATGTCTTAGCCAGTACCAAATGATTCTGATGAATGTTGCTTTATAAGAGGCATAGTTTTAAACAGCACAAATTCTTAAAATGGAGATCTCGGGAAAACAAAGAAAAGAAATTTTCTGATAAAATTTTTCTTTTTTTATTTTATTAATACTTTTTATTTGCAAAACATATGTATGGGTAATTCCTAAATATTAACCCTTACAAAGCTTTCTGTTACAAATTTTTCCGCCCAACTCCCCACCCCTCCCCTAAATGGCAGGATATCCACTACATGATAATTATGTTAGAATACTTAAGAAATCGGATATATGTATAGTTATTGCCAAATAACATTTTTGTGCATGAGAAATCATATCTACAAGAAATAATAATCCAATAAAGGAAATACAATGCAAGCAAACCTCAATAGAGAACATGAAAATGTTATGTTGTGGTCCACATTTCACATCCCTCTCTCTGGGTGTATATGGCTTTCTTCACTGAACAATTGGAAGTGGTTTGAAACATTTCATTGTTGAAGAGAGCCATGTCCATCAGAACTGATCCTCATATAGTATTGTTGTTGCCGCGTATAATGATCTCCTTGTTCTGCTCATTTCACTCAGCATCAGTTCATGCAAGTCTCTCCAGGCCTCTCTGAAATCGTCCTGCTGGTCATTTCTCACGGAGCAATAATATTCCATAACATTCATATACCATAATTTATTCAGCCACTCTCCAATTGATGGGCATCCACTCGGTTTCCAGTTTCTAGCCATTACAAAAAGAGCTGCCACAAACATTCTTGCACATGTGGGTCCCTTTCCCTCCTCTAAGATCTCTTTGGCATTTAGGCCCAATAGAAACACTGCTGGGTCAAAGGGTATGCATAGTTTATTAACTTTTTGATCATAGCTCCAAATTGCTCTTCAGAATGGTTGGATCCGTTCACAGCTCCACCAACATCTGATAACATTTTTCATCTTTACCTGGCAGGAAAGAAAAAAGATACTCTCTGAGTATCCAGTGGTACTTTATCAGTTTGAACACATGCTTTCAAAGAATTCAGGGAAGCCACTCATCTCCAGCTGTACATTGACAAGTTAAATTTCAATAGACTTCTACCAAGTATATTGGCTATATTGTATCTAATCAACCAATAACTACAATTCCAGAAAAGAGAAGATAGAAGATGGAAGCTTTTCATATCTATCATTATTTAACAATGTTGATGGCCCAAGGTATTTCAACAACATGATAGAAATTATCAGAAATTTGTAAAGAATCCCCTCTATAGTCACAAGATTTTATATGAATTTGGAGAATAGAGACAACAAGAATAGAATGTTTATTTGTTTGGTTTTATTTTGTAATAACAATCACCCCTGAAATCTAGAGAATGGTTTTGAGATTATTGTTATTAGAAATACAAAAATAGGGGCAGCTAAATAGCACACTGGATAGAACTCCAGTTCTGAAGTCAGGAGGACCTGAGGTCAAATCTGATCTCATACACTTAATACTTTTTAGCTGTGTGACCTTGGGCAAGACACTTAACCCCAATTGCCTCAGCAGAAAAAAAAATACAAAAATACCATTAACTTCCTCACTAATGCACTAAGGGTGACTTTCACAAATATAAGCAAACCCTTTGTGCAATGCATTAATTTCAATTCACAGCATTTAGGAAAAAAGCGTAGAAGGCCATGAAGTGTAGTTGATTTTTATTGCATTGCTTTTTAGACGACTTAGTGACAATGAAATGTTTTGTGTTATGGTATCTTATCAATGGCTTTTGTATAGAGAGTATCAATATAACCATTGAAAGAAAATAATACATTAAGAGTCTGATAAAGGGCGAGCTAGATGGTGCAGTGGATAGAGCACCAGTCCTAAAGTCAGGAGGACCTGAGTTCAAATCTGGTCTCAGACATTTAACATTTCCTAGCTGTGGGACCCTGGGCAAGTCACTTAACCCTAATTGTCTCAGAAAAAAAAAGATTCTGATAAATACTAAGCTTGAATGTAACAAAAAAAAAAAAGCTGGACAATGGCAAAGACTATGAACTCAGTATGCATGATTACAGTTAAAAGACTATAAATTCAGATATCTTTATGCATTAGAAACCTTGCTATACATTTTTAAGATTTTTCAAAATTTCTTTACCATGTTTACCTATCACTTTTATCTAACTGTTGAAAAACTTAAGAGAAAGAATAAAACTATTTTCCTTCTTTATGTCTGCCTACATTTTAATTTAAACCTAAAAAAATAATCACATGACCTTCAGACTAGAGAATTTTTCTTCTATTATAGTTCAGCATTAGATAAAATAAAGAATTAGCTTTAGAAATTACTTAGAAAAATGTAATTTGTCTTATTTAAAGAGTATTAAATTCTAAAATTATTTCTCAATAATTAAAATATATTTATTACAAAGTGAAGTCACCTATCATTTATTCATTTCATTTCAACTTGCCTATTCTTATTATCTACACTTCTACTTAGTTCAATATTATTAATCTGTATGAAATTATTTTTTATTTTGCTTTTTGAAATGGATTTATGAGTCAACCAGTCAATAAACATTTAGTAAACATTTATTCTGTTTCTTTTCTGGAGAAAATGTGACATGTCCCTTCCCAACTATTATTTTTTAGAATCATTATAAATTAGATAATAAAATACCTGGCCAAATGAACACCTCTCCTCCCCCCCCCCAAAAAAAAAAAACTTAAATTAGGACTAGCAAGAATTTTATGTAAGAATTATTTCAGGAAAACTATGTAAATTAGGAAAAAAACTTTTATAAATAGAAACTTTAATTATACAAAATATAAGTATTACTATAAACCCAATAGATTAGATTACATTAGCCTACTAAGTCTTATTTTGATTTAAGAATGCATGAACTTCCCTACCAAAAATCATGAAGAGAAAGAAAGGAAGAAATGGGAAGTGAGAAAATTCTTGTTTTTTTGTTTTTCTACCTGCCAGGAAGACATAAAAAGCTGTCCTCTATACACGGAGCACTTTTCGTCCACATTGCCACTATAGTTTTGGAGGCTTTTTCAAGTTATCAGCTAAACTCTCACATTATGCAAAAAGCCTTTTCCTAGACCTGCTAGATCTTAGTACTGCTCTGAGACAAGCAAAAATTCATTGCTTATATAACTTGTTTATTCATCATTGTTAACATGTTTTTTCCTTCATTAGTCTATAAGCTCCTTGACATCAGGGATCCACCTTTCTTTGTGTGCCCAATGCTTATCATATGGCCTGGAACACAGAAGTCCATTAATAAATGCTGGTTGACTGGGAATCTATGTGTTTTTCTTGTAACTTCCCTTTAGACAAATAATTTGAAACAACTTTTATTTTGAAAGCTTCTCTCACTTGCTACTCAGCATCCCTTGGACTGGAGATTAATTCCATTTTGTACATTTTAATTGCTGTGAAAATAGTGAAGTAAATAGGGTAGGAACAATGACATACCCCTTTATATGAGAAAAAGAGACATCTCCATTTTTATCTAAATATTTCAACTCCATTAGCAAAAAATATTCTCCCTTCCCCCAAGCCCATGGCAATGCTATCCTCTTTTTTTCTGAAATATTTTGTTTTACCGAGAGCTAAATCATGCCCTACTCTATCCCACCCCACACACAATTCAACATACAAAAAAAGTACAAAAGAGTCAATGAGTTATCAATTGAGACTTAAAATATTGCCAAAGATGATTGAGAAGCCAAAACACTAACATTTTCCCTAAGACAAGAAGAATGACTAGCATAAATAGAAATTAGCTGTTCAGATTAAAGAACTTTATTTTATTGTTTTTTTTTTAATTAGGAGAAATAAGAGACAGAAAACATGGAAATTGAGGGAGTATAAAATATGATTTTTATATCACATATTGTTTTGCAGAATAATTCTCTATAGTTTTCTCATTAAAATGATAATTTTGATGAGTTGAAGGTAACTTTAACATGAATAAGTCTTAGAATTCTTGTATTACCAAAATTTTCTCTGAATTTGAATATTTAGATTGAAAATATAAAATTGGGAAGTTGGTGGCAGACATGTTTATGATGAGCTATCATATAGAAGAAGGGTTAGACTTGTTCTATTTGGTCCAACGAGAAAGAACTGCCCTTGGATACTAAATGGATATTGTAAAGAGACAAATTGTTACTTCTTGTTGAGAAATAGAAAATAGAAAAGAATAACAATGCTGACTTGTTAACAATTAGAGCTACCTAAATTTAAAATAAACTGCCTTGAGAGATGATGGGTTCCTCCTTCTTGGAGGTCTTCAAGAGTGGGGTAAATGATCAGTTATTGGAATTATTAAAGTGTAATATTATTTCAGGAATAACTTGGTTGAGATGAATGCTAAGTTCCTTTCTATCTCTAAATTTTGCAATTCCATAATTAATTACATCTTGTTTGAAATAGTCTCATTCTTCTATACTTTCATTTTTTTTCACAAAGCACATAGTTATAAATCACTTAGCATACTCTTTGGAATATAATAAGTGATATATAAATGTTATGGTGATGATGGTCATAGTGATGAAAACTCTGAAATTTAGATACAAACATTCTGAATTTCATCCTTTTTTCCTCCAATAAAGCATTGTCAATTGGAAGAATGTGGTATAATATTACTCTGAAGTCTTATATTTCATAGTAATGCATATTCTATTTCCCTAAAAAAATCACTTAAATCTTAGCTATTTAAAAGAAAAAAAATCACTTCTATTTGAGAACCATGTCCTCTGCACTTTAGACACTTCACCTTATCCCCTTATCTATTTTGCCAGCCATGGAGCCCATACTGAGGAATTCAATTATCCTTTTTTTGTAATGAACAAAACAAGGAAGATATACTGATACACAAATATACTGGGGAGATCTGGCCCCCAACACATTGAAGGTTTTAATGTTAGCAACTTCATAACTATAGCTTCCTAGTCTGCAAAAAAGGATATATAGCTGAAATTTCTACTCCCTGAGCTTATAACTCTAAACAACACTGCTTCATTACCTCTAACTTCACACACAAACAAATCAACCATCCCAATTAGTAAGTCAGTCAAACTGCTACCCAATTTCATGGTGTACCCTGGCTAAATTATTGTGGATTGATTTGAATAAAAATATAGTCTAAGTAGACCACAACTGGTTGTAATTTTATATCATATATAACCAAAAATCAGTCAGCATTTTAAGTAAAAAACAACAGCTATACCAACTTATGTATGAAAATTTGATGTCAGATTCAGTTATTGTAATACATTTGATTTCAAAAATTATTACCATTCTTATTATATAACAGGTGGAATTATGATTTTTCAAAACAAACACATTTAAATATAAAAATTAATTTATTATTTTAACAATCCCATATTTCATATTATAATTCTTAAAATAATAAAATTTTATACCAAAACATATCATATATACACACATATTCATGCAGAGAAAAAATGCAAAATGACTACATTGCTGAACTTGGAACCAAGAACTGGCTTCAAATTTCACCTCTGATACTTACTAGCTATATTGCCAACAGCTCCCTTGGACTAAACTAAGACATTCATACATCATATTTGATGAAAGGAGTTGCCATACTCAGAGGTTCCCACCATGCATTTCTACTATTGATGCAATCTTTCTCTCTTGACCTTTTCTCTGGGATCACCAACTGTCTTTGGAGATTTGGAACAGAATTTACCATTTGTATTTTGAACTCAATATATCCAAAACAGACCTTCTTATTTCTCCCTCCAATCCTCCTCTCTTCAACATTTATATTACTGTTGTCATCACTGTGCTTTCAATCATCCTAGCTTGCAAGCTCTGTATTATACTCAACTCCAATTTCACACTCACTCCTCATATACAATCTTTTGTCATGTCTCATCACTTTTCATTTTCACCTTTAAAATATCACTTGTATTCATTCCCTTCTCTTCATTAACACATCCATAACCTTTATGAAAGCTCTAATCTTATAGCTACCCTATATTAAAAAAACAGATTCTAATTGGTCTCTAGGTTTATAGTCTTTTCCTTCCCCTTCATCACAGAGTCAGCTGCTGAAATTATTTTTCTCAAGCACATATATGACTATATTGTTTCCCACTTCTCCAGACTCCTATTAAATACTTGCAGTAGTGTCCTGTTACTTCAGAATAAAATGAAATAAAAAAATAGTTACCATCTTAAGTCTTTTACACCCTTTCCTTTCCTGTCTCTCATCTTCTTATACCTTAGTCCCCTCTACACAATTTATAAAACAGCAACACTTACCTTTCTCATGTTATTTGCTTTATGACACCTTCTCCCAGTTCTATGTCTTTTCATTTCTGCTCCCTCATACTTGCAAATGTCTCCTTCCTCTGTACTTCCCTATTTCTTTTTTAATTTTTATTTTCTCCTTTATTAAAACTTTTTATTTGCAAAACATATGTATGAGTAATTCTTCAACACTGACCCTTATAAAGGTTTCTGTTACAAATTTCCCCCCCCAGCCCCCACTCTTCCCCTATATGGCAGGAAATCCCCTACATGTTAATTATGTTAAGATACTTGACAAATTGAATATATCTATACATATTTCCACACATCTTCTTGTGCAAGAAAAATCACATCTACAAGAATAAAAAATCAGAGAAAGGAAACACAATGCAAGGAAACATCAACAGAGAGCATGGAAACGTTATGGTGTGGTCCACATGTCATATCCCTCTCTGTGGGTGTACATGTCTTTCTTCACTGAACACTTGGAACTGGTTTGAAACATTTCCTTTCTGAAGAGAGCCATGTCCACCAAAATTGATCATCATATTGTATTGTTGTTGCCGTATATAATGATCTCCTGTTTCTGCTCACTTCGCTCAGATTCACTTCATGCAAGTCTCTCGAGACCTCTCGGAAATCATCCTGCTTGTCATTTCTTATAGAAAAATAATATACCATAGCATTCATATACCATAATTTATTCAGCCATTCTCCAATTGATGGGCATCCTTTCAGTTTCGAGTTTCTAGCCACTACAAAAAAGGGCAATCTATATTTTTGTAGATATTCCTCCATTTCATTTAGATTATCAAATTTATTGGCATAATGGTGGTCAAAGTAACTCCTAATTATTGCTCTAATTTCCTCTTCATTGGTGGAATGTTCTCCCATTTCATTTCTGAGAAGAACAATTTGATTTTCCTCTTTCCTTTTTCTAATCAAATTAACTAGAGGTTTATCTATGTTGTTTTTTTTTTTTTTTTATAAAACCAATTCATTTTTATTTTTTTATTTAAATATTAAATATTTTAATTTTTAATTATATCTGATTTTGTTTTCAGAATTTCCAATTTGGTATTTAATTGATGGTTTTTTCCTAGCTTTTTTAAATGTAAACCCAATTCACTGATCTTCTCTTTCTCTATTTTATGCCAGTAAGCATCCAGAAATATAAAATTACCCCTTATGACCACTTTGTCCGTATCCCACAAATTTGGGTATGTTGTCTCATTATTGTAATTCTCCTGGATGAGATTATTGATTGTGTCTATGATTTGCTCTTTCACCCATTCATTCTTCAGGATTTACTTTCCTATTAACTTTTGGACTATTTTCTCCTGGCTTTATATTGCATGTGATTTTTATTGCATCATGATCTGAAAAGGATGTATTTACTATTTCTGCCTTTCTGCATTTGATTTTGAGGATTTTGTGTCCTAACATATGGTCAATTTTTGTATAAGTTCCATGAACCCCTGAGAAAAAGTAAACTCCCTTCTATCTCCATTCAATTTCCTCCAAAGATCTATCATACCTAACTTTTCTAACATTTTGTTTACCTCACTAACTTCTTTCTTATTTATTTTGTGGTTTGATTTATCTAATTCTGAGAGAGCAAGTTTGAGATCCCCCACTAGTATACTTTTGCTGTCTATTTCTTCTTGCATCTCTGTTAGTTTCTCCTGTAAGAATTTGGAAGCTATACCACTTGGTGCATATATGTTTTGTATTTATACTGCTTCATTATGTATGGTACCCTTTAGTAAAATAGAGTTTCCTTCCTTATCTCTTTTAATTAGATCTACTTTTTGCTTTTACTTTATCTGAGATAAGGATTGCTATCCCTGCTTTTTTTGTTCACCTGAAGCATAATAGATTCTGCTCCAGCCCTATACCTTCTCTCTGTATGTATCTCTATGTTTTAGATGTGTTTCTTGTAAACAACATATTCTAGGAT
Organism: Myrmecobius fasciatus; assembly: GCA_023553655.1. Classification (NCBI taxonomy): domain Eukaryota; kingdom Metazoa; phylum Chordata; class Mammalia; order Dasyuromorphia; family Myrmecobiidae; genus Myrmecobius; species Myrmecobius fasciatus. The sequence goes on along the minus strand of JAJPUD010025502.1, from coordinate 4,609 downwards.
TCTGGCTTTTAATCCAGTCTGCAATCCACTTCCGTTTTATGGGAGAGTTAATTCCATTCACATTCACAGTTAAAATAACTAAATCTGTATTTCCTGTTATCTTATTTACCTAAAGTTATGTTTTTGTCTTCCCTTTCCCCTTTCTCCCTTCCCCCCTCCCCACTATTATGTTTTTGATGACCACCTCCTTCTAACAGTCCTCTCCCTTTAAGATCCCCCACTTTTTTTACACCTTTCCCCTAATTCTTCTGCTTTTTCTTCTATTAGTTTATCCCTTTCTTTTCCTCCTTTCCCTCCCACTTCCTTATACGGAGAGACAAGTTTTTCTGTGAAACCAAATATGTCTGATATTTTCTTTTAGAGCCCAATTTGATGAGAGTAAAATTCACACAATGCTCATTACCCCACCTTCTTTCCCTCAATTATATTAAATTTTCTATTCCTCTTCATGAGACTTCACCTTATTTTACCTCCTTTTTAAATTTTATTTTACCTCCTTTCCCCTCTTTTTTCACTATGATAGCCTTTCCACCTCTCATTTATTGTTCCCATTATTTTCAAAGTAAAATCAAATTATACCCTCATTTTTTGAGTATATCCATAGTAAAAATATAGTTTTCAAGAGTTCTTTCCTTTTTACCTTTTTATGCTTCTCTTGAGTTCTGTGTTTGGAGGTCAAATTTTTTGTTCAGATCTGGTCTTTTCATTAGAAATAGTTGAAATTCTCCTGTATCATTGAATGACCATCTTCTTCCCTGGAAGGTAATGCTCATTCTAGCTGGATAACTTATTCTTGGCTGTAATGCAAGTTCTTTTACCTTTTGGAATTACTGATTCCAGGCCCTTCCAATCCTTTCATGTGGAAGCTGACAGATCTTGTGTGATTCTAATTACAGTTCCACACTATTTGAATTGTTTCTTTCTAGCTGCTTGCAATATCTTTTCCTTGGTGCAATAGTCCTGAAATTTTGCCATGATATTCCTTGAGGTTTTAATTTTGGGGTCTCTTTCAGGAGGTGATCAGTGAATTCTTTCAATGGAAATTTTGCAATCTGATTCCAAAACATCAGGGCAGTTTTCTTTCATGATTTTTTGGAAGATAGCATCTAGGTTCTTTTTTTCATCATGGCTTTCAGGGAGTCCAATAATCCTTAGATTGTCTCTCCTATTTCTGTTTTCCAAGTCAGTTGTTTTGCCTAGGAGATATTTCATATTTTTTCTATTTTTTTCATTATTTTGGGGGGTTTTTTGACTGATTTTTGAAGTCTTATTGAGTCATTCACTTCTAATTTTTCAATTTTAGTTTTTAAAATATTATTTTTTTCAGTTATCTTTTTTAGCTCCTTTTGTAACTGGCCAATTAAATTTTTTGTTCACTGCAGGCTTTTTCCATTTTGCCAGTTTTGTTTTTCAGTGAGTTGTTGTCTTTTTCCATTTCACCATTTTTGTTTTTCAGTGAGTTGGTGTCATTTTCCATTTCACCAATTTTGTTTTCCAGTGAGTTGGTGACTTAATATTTCACTAATTTTATTTTTCAGTGAATTGGTGTTTTTTATATCTCTTTTGTAGGGCATTATATCCTTCTTGCACTGATCTCAATTCATTTCCCCATTTTTCTTCTAACTCTCTTTTGAGATTCTTTATGCCATCTTCCAGGAAAGCCTTGTGAAATGGTGACCAGGTCATGTCTCCTTTTGTGGCTTCCTCTGAAATTGCTTTCCCTTTAGGAACCTCAGGATCTGGGGTTCTGCCCTTCTTTCTCTCCATAAAATCTGTTCTTGGTTTGAGGGAAGATCAGAAAAGCTCACAGAGAGTCGTGTCTGCACTTCATCATCTTGGATCCCTACTTCCCTATTTCTTTTAAGACTTTAACATCAACTCAAATTCTACCATCTTCAAGAAAGTTTTTTTTTCAGTCTCAACCAATTCTTGTGCATTTCCTCAATGATGTCTTCAATCTATGCTTTATAAGTATTACATGTACATAATTTCATGTGTGTCACCTTCTTAAGAGCATGAAGAGATTTGATAATGTGTGTGTGATGTTTTTGGTTTTTTGACTTTCTGTACATACATGTACACATATACATCCACAAATACACACATCATGTATATGTGGGTATATATGTATATGAAAATATGTGTATTTGTACATATTTATGAATCTTTTAAATGTAAATGTACACAAATAAAACATGTGCAGAAATATTAATTGAATATGTATACCTATGTATTGAAGAATGTAGAAAAGTAGTTTTAAGCAGAGATAATACCTTATTGATATTTTGCACTATGAAAACTTCTTTCACCAATATCAGAATGCTTCTTATCATCCTTCATAATACTTCTATATTTTATATTACTTTTGTTTGGAATTCCTTTTGTTTATGTAAATAATAAAGTCAGTAATGAATCTGCAAATTAGTATCATTATGTCAACATTCAAAAGCGTATTGTGTCTGAAATTGTGTCTGAAAAGAACAAAACCACAATAAAATTGCTCCCATGACAACCTTTGATTAACAAGTAGAAAAAATATATCTACACCAAAAGTTACTTTTGTTTGCTTGTTTTTCCATATGTCATAGATCTTTTTAGGACTTTGGTGAAGCCTTTGGAAGACTCAGAATCATGTCTTAAAATAATATAAATAGATCAATGGAAAGGCAACTAGAATTTATGAACTACCTCATAAGTATCAGTCAATGTGCTAAATACTTTAAAATTCTATTTAGAGGATATTACAGATAATTATTTTTATTTTATTTTTTTAATAATAAAGCTTTTTATTTACAAAATATGTGATTTTTCTACATTGACCTTTGCAAAAACTTTTTTTCCCAAGCTTTTCCCCTCCTTCCCCTCACCCCCCCACCACTAGATGACAGGTAATCTAATACATGCTAAATAGGATAAATTATATGACAAATACAATATATGTATACATATCTATACAGTTATCTTACTGCATCAGAAACAGCAAATCTAGAAAGAGAAGAAGAAAAAAACAACCTAAGAAGGAAAACAAAGTGCATGGAGATATTCACAGAAAGCATTAAAATGCTGTGTTATGGTCCGCACTCAGCTCCCACAGGTCTCTCTCTAGATGTATATGACTATCTTCATCGCTGAAAAATAGGAACTGGTTTGAATCACATCATTGTTGTAGAGAACCATGTCCATCAGAATTGATCATCGTATAGTCTTCTTGCTGTGTATAATGATCTCCTTGTTCTGCTGATTTCACTTAGTATCAGTTCATATAAGTCTCTCCAGGTCTCTCGGAAATCCTCCTGTTGGTCGTTTCTTACAGAGCAATAATATTCCATAACATTCATATACCATAATTTATTCAGCCATTCTCCAATTGATGGGCATCCTTTCAATTTCCAGTTTCTTGCCACTACAAAAAGGGCTGACACAAACATTTTTGCACATGTGCGTCCCTTTCCCTCCTTTAAAATCTCTTTGGGATATAGGCCCAGTAGAAACACTGCTGGGTCAAATGGTATGCACAGTTTGATAACTTTTTGAGCATAGTTCCAAATTGCTCTCCAGAATGGTTGGATCCGTTCACAGTTCCACCAACAATGTATCAGTGTCCCAGTTTTCCCACATCCCCTCCAACAGTTATCATTTTCATTTCCTGTCATTTTAGCCAATCTTACAGGTGTGTAGTGGTATCTCAGAGTTGTCTTAATTTGCATTTCTCTGCTCAGTAGTGATTTGGAGCACCTTTTCATGTGACCAGAAATAGTTTCAATTTCTTCATCTGAAAATTGTCTGTTCATATCTTTTGACCATTTATCAATTGGACAATGGTTTGAATTCTTATATATTTGAGTCAATTCGTGATATATTTTAGAAAGGAGGCCTTTATCAGAACCTTTGGATGTGAAAATATTTTCCCAGTTTACTGCTACCCTTCTAATCTTGTCTGCATTCATTTTGTTTGTACAAAAACTTTTTAACTTGATATAGTCAAACTTATCTATTTTGTGATTAATGAAGACCTCTAGTTCTTCTTTGGTCACAAATTCCTTCCCCCTCCACAGGTCTGAGAGGTAAACCATCCTACATTGTTCTAATTTGTTTATAATATCATTCTTTATGCCTAGATCATGAATCCATTTTGACCTTATCTTGGTATATGGTGTTAGGTGTGGGTCAATGCCTAATTTCTTCCAGACTAGTTTCCAATTATCCCAGCAGTTTTTGTCAAATAGTGAGTTTTTATCCCAAAAACTGGGGTCTTTGGGTTTATCAAACACTAGATTACTATTGTCATTGAGTCCTGTGAACCTAACCTATTCCACTGATCCACTACTCTATTTCTTATCCAGTACTAAATGGTTTTGGTGTCCACTACTTTATAATATAGTTTTAGATCTGGTGCAGCTAGGCCACCCTCATTTGTGTTTTTTTTTTTCATTAATTCCCTTGAAATTCTTGACCTTTTGTTTTTCCAAGTGAATTTTGTTGTTATTTTTTCTAGGTCAGTTAAATAATCTCTTGGGAGTTTGATTGGTATAGCACTAAATAGATTAGTTTAGGTAGTATTGCCATCTTTATTATATTCGCTCGACCTATCCAAGAGCACTTGATGTTT